>JAAWXA010001098.1:142-11642 GCA_038090715.1 Florisuga fusca | reverse complement strand
CTGCCGGCAGCGCAGGCAACTTGACAACAAACAGGAGGAAACAGCTGATGGGAGGCCCCGCCGCCGCCGAGGGGCGCCCGGCCCGAACCCCCTCCCCTGGGTGGCCCCGCTGACTTCACGCCCGTTCTATTCCTCCCTCCCGCCGGCCATGCGGGAAAAGGGGGGAAAAGGGGATGCGGCGGAGGAACCCGAGCACGGCTCCGTGTTCGCTGCCCGGGGCCCCGCACAGGAACCGGCCCGAAAAGTTGTCCTCGCCCCAGCATGGAGGGGAACCGGCGGTGCGGGGCCGGGGGAGGAAGCTGGCAGCGGCGGGGAATGGGGAGTGCTCGGTGCCGGCCCTGGGCGGAGGGCTTGTCAGGAAGGCCGGGCGGCGCTAGGAGACGCTGGCGGAGGAGGGAACCGGGTAAGGCAAGGCCGATGCTTTGTCACGGCGCTGGGCCGCAGCGGGGCAGGCAAGGGCCACCGGCTACCTCTCTCAGTGCCGCCGGACCGGAGCGGTTTGCCCGGAGCCCCACCGCGGCCCAAAAAACAACAGTGCCGCGCTCCGGAGCAGCAGCAGCCGCCGCCGCCACCTCCCTCCCTCCCTGCCGGCGGCCCTCCCTGGCCCCCCTGAGCAGTACAATGCGGGGCGCTCCACGGCCCCCCTCCCAGTTACCTCTTGTAGGGGAGCGGCCGCAGCTCCGTGCCCGGTGCCTTCCGCCCGCCCACCACAGCCCCGACGCTCCGGCTCAGTGGTGCGGCTCCGCCCCCGATCACGTCAATCACCGCAGCCGAAGCCTCGCCCCTGCCGCCTCTCGTCCCGCCTTGCTTTGGGTCGTCTCACGGCTGCGCCCGGCGGGGCGGAACCGGCAGGCTGCGGCTGCTTTTCGGACCGCGGTCCGGCGCGGGGCGGGCCGGAGTTCGCCTGCCCGGTTACCTCTCGCAGACCGCTGTCAGCCGCCGCCCCGAGGCGGGTGCCCTCCGCTCCCCACATCTGCCGCCTGCGTCTCCTCTGCTCGGGCGCCCATTAGAAAGCCTCGTCAGAGGAGCTCACCACTTCCGTGGGACCCGAAAACCGGAGACATGACGGCAGTGAGGACTCGGCCTGCCAGCGCTGCGGGAGGACACAGCCTGGGCCCCGTGGAGAGCGAATCGCGTCTCCAGGCGTGCTGTCCTGCCTAGGTGCTGCGCACACAGGAACTTGGTCCGTCCTGGTAGTGAGAGCTTCTCCAGCCCTGTGAGAATTTGAGGCAGAAAAGAGGCACTCAGATGACTGTCAGACACGGCCCCATCTCAGTGAAGCTGTGACTGATGCTGCTTCCAGTATTTCAGGCTGCCCAAGTTGAAGCTTTTGAGGGACATGTTAAATATTGCTCATGATGGAGGTGAAAAATCGGGGAAGAAAGGCAAAGTGTTTGTGGCCCTTCTTGGCCATTGGTTGCAAATGTTACCAGTTATCTTCCAGTTTGAAGGGCTCAGTGGTCACACACAGATTGCATCTTTGGCAAATAAATAGTGGTCTTGGCCAATATACAATGAAAAAAAATCCTTTTGAGTTGTTGGTTATGAAAAAGACATGAAAAGTGGGGTTTTATTTTTTTATGGGGCAAGCCATGACATTTTAAGGATATCTGTTCTTATAATACCAGGTCCATCCTGGTGAAGGTGTATTTTCTTGTATGGTGATTCATGAGTCTGTCCATGTTGTATCACTAGAAGAGCTGCAGTAATTATAGGAAGGACTTGATAGGACTCTTCAAGTCATTTCACAAAGGGATGTCTCTGAATGTACAGCAGGCATCACATGCCCAGCTGTTCTTCAGCTTCTGTCTTCTTGCAGGGACTCTTACTGGTAAAAATAGCTAAGTGGGGGTTACCCCACCACTTCCATGAGGGTAGACGGTAATAAGACAACATCAATAGGTTAAGATCAGCTGTTTGCTTTGAACAGCCCTCTGAAAAATCAAATATCTTCTGTAAGGTCCTGAACAGAGAACCTTAATCCTGATCAGAGCTGAGCATTGGTATTTCTCATTGACCTGTCAACAACCTCTCTTTAGATCATGCAAAGGATGTGGAAAGTATCAGAGCAATCTGACAGCAATCGCCTCTTAGTTAATGGCATAGGGATAACAGAAGTACTAAGAATATTAGAAGGAAACCAGAAGAATACCATGCCTGGGGTCCCATTTACAATCAGGAAATGGAGGAAATAACTGGTCTGACATGCACTGTTTGGTAACAGATCTGCTGCTGTGCCTGGCTGAATAAGTGTGAGCTTTGTTCTTGGTGGGTCTGCTCAGTATTGTCACAGGAGCTACGTGAAGGTCCATGTTTTAATCATCTTTGATAAAGACAGAACAACAGAAAAAAGGCAAGGCACAGTGATGGTGCACATCAGTGACTGTGTATTAGCCAAGCACTTGTGAGCACTGCTTAGTGCTCTCTCTCTCTCTACATCCCTAGGCAAGTCAGCTCTTTTTGCCTCATTTTCCCTCTGTAAAACGGGGAGAGGGATGTTACCTGCCTTCTTGGGTAGTTATGTAATTATTTAAATACTGTTTTACAGCCTGAGCATATGGAGGGGACGTATGCCTGAGCATTGCAATTGTCATAATATTACCATGAAAATAAAGCAAAGTCTACAAAGAATAGTAGTAAATTCTCAGGAATAAGAAGGGTAGCTGTACCAATTAGAAAGAAGCCAAATTGAGCCTGAGGCAAGCAGACAATGGATTAGCCTGTGCTTGACAGATGGTGACCAGGACTGATGTTTCTATTCCCTTCCAGAAGAGCTTAGAGGAAGGGGGACAGGGGAGGGAGAGGTAGGGCATATTTGTTAGAATAAAAAAAAAAAAAAAAAAATACCAAAAAGCAAATTCCACTTAGTGTGTAAGAGACATGTCACAGAAATCACAGTCAGGGGTTAGAAGGGACCTTGAAAGATCATCGAGCCCAACCCCCCTGCTAGAGCAGGGTCCCTACAGCACCTCACATAGGAATGTGTCCAGGCAGGTTTTGAATGTCTCCAGAGGAGACTTCACAGCCACCCTGGGCGGCTGTTCTAGTGCTCTGTCACCCTCACAGTGAAAAAGCTTTTCCTTATATTTATGGGGAACCTCCTATGCCCAAGCTTGTACCCATTGCCCCTTGTCCTGCCATTGGACATAACTGAAAAGAGCCTCGTTCTGTCCTCCTGGCATTCACCTTTACATATTTCCAAATATTAATGATGTCACCCTCTCCTCTTTTCCAAGCTGAAGAGCCCCAGCTCCCTCAGCCTTGCCTCATAAGGGAGATGTTCCACTCCATCATCTCTGTGGCTCTGTGCTGGACTCTCTCAAGCAGTTCCCGGTCCTTCTGGAACTGAGGGGCCCAGAACTGGACACAATATTCCAGATGTGGCCTCACCAGGGCAGAGTAGAGCAGCAGGAGAACCTCTTCTCGACCTACTAGCCACCCCCCTTCTAATGCACCCCAGGATGCCATTGGCCTTCTTGGCCACAAGGGCACATTGTTGGCTCATGGCCATCCTTCCATCCACCAGCAACCCCAGGTCCCTTTCCTCTGTGCTGCTCTCCAACAGCTCAGTCCCCAGCCCATACTGGTACCTGGGGTTGTTCTTTCCCAGATGCAAGCCTTTACACTTGCCCTTGTTGTAATACATTAAATTTTTCCCTGTAGCTTGTCTAGGTCTTGCTGTATGAATGCACAGCCTTCTGGGGTATCATCCAGCCCTCCCATCTTTGTGTCATCACCAAACTTGCTGAGAAGACACTCTGTCCCATCATTGAGGTCATTGATAAAGATGTTGAACAGGACTGGACCCAGCACTGATCGTTGGGGGACTCCATTACTCACAGGTCTCCAGCTGGACTCTGCACCATTGATCACCACTCTTTGGGCTCTATTGTGTAGCCAGTTCTTATTCCAACTCACTGCCCATCCTTCTATCCCACATTTCTTGAGCTTGCTCACAAGGGTGTTGTAGGAGACTGCGTCAAAAGCCCTGCTAAGGTCAAGCTAGACTACATCCACTGGTCTCCCTGCATCTGCCCATTCAGTCACAGAAGGCCATCAGATTAGTCAAGCATGATTTCCCCTTGGTAAATCCATCCTGACTACTCCTGATAACCTTCCTCTCTTCCATGTGCTTAGAGATAACCTCCAGAACAAGCTGCTCCATCATTTTTCCAGGGATGGAGGTGAGGCTGTCTGGTCTGTAATTGCCTGGATCTTCCCTCTTGCCCTTTTTGAAGACTGGAGTGACACTGGCTTTCCTCCAGTCCTCAGGCAACTCTCCTGTTTGCCATGATCTCTTGAAAATGGTGGAGAGTAGTAGGGTGATAACATCAGCCAGCTCTCTCAGCAGTCTTGGGTGCATCCCATCAGGGCCCATGAACCTGTGTATGGTCAGTTTGCATAACTGATCTCTAACCCAATCTTCATTGACCAGTGGTGAGTCTTCCATCCTTCAGGTTTTGTTTCTTATATCCAGGGTTTGGAGTTCACAAGTGTTGGTCCTAGGAGTAAAGACTGAAGCAAAGAAGGTATTCAGTAACTCTGCCTTCTCTGCACTGTCTGTTACCAGGGCTCCCACCTGATTCAGCAGTGGGCCCACATTTTCCCCACTCTTACTACTGATATATTTGAACAAGCTCTTCTCGTTTCATTTTATTTCCTCTGCTATTTTGAGTTCTGAGAGGGCTTTGGCCTTTCTTGTGGCCTTCCTACATTCTCTGACAATGTCCCTATAGTTCTCCCAAGTGACAAGTCCCTTCTTCCATGAGCTGTAAAGTTCTTTTGATCAAAAGACTTTCTTCAGAAGCTCCTTGCTGATCCCTGCAGGACTCTTACCACCTCTAATTGATTTTTTTACTCAAAGGAATGCACCTCTCTTGGGCTTGAAAGAAGTGGTATTTAAAAATTGACCAACTTTCTTGTGTTCCCCTTCCCTCCAGAGTTTTAGCTCTTGAGATTCCTGCAAGTAGATCCTTAAACAGTACAAAATTATCCCTGAAGAAGTCCAGGGTTGTAATCCTACCTATTGCCTTTTGTCTTCCCCCTTCAAGCCTAATTTAAACCCCTCTCAATGGGGGCTGCTAACTTCTGTGACAAGATCCTTTTCCCACACTGAGACAGGTGTACCCCTGTATCTCTTGCCAGCAGGGTTGGTGATGTATATACTGATCCAAGTATACAAGAACCCAAAGCCTTGCCAATGACACCAATCCCTGAACCATGAATTAACCTGTCAGCTCTTCCTCTTAGTTCCCTCATCCATTGCTGTCATTAGAGGGATGGAGGAAAAAAACTTGCACACCTGATCCCTTAACTAGTTGCCCTAGAGCCCTGAAATCTCTCTTGATTGCTTTTGTACAAAACCCACCTGGAAGACCAAAAGTGGGCAGTAATCTGAAGGCCTCACCAGGGTTGGAAGTTTACTTGTGACATCTTTTATCATCTCCCCAGGGAGGCATCAGACTTCCCCATGAAGTGGGTCCGCTCTACATATTGGGCCCTTTGCACCCCCCAGGACAAAGTCACCCCCAACACTGACCCTTCTATTTTCCTTTCTGGAATGCATTGTTGGTTTAGGGTGAATTGGCCTCAGTGTTATGTTTGGCCTGTGTGGGGTATCCTCAGCACTGTCTGCCCTTTCTTCCTGCAAGGCCCCATACCTGTTCTGTGACAATGCTGAAGGTGGTGAAGTTCAAGAGGTAACACACCTGCCCCATTTGTGACATCAGTCTGGGACCTGTTCCCACTGTCCCTGCTCCTGTAAGTTATCTTGGGATGGCTGGGGACCTTCCTGTGATAACTGGGGATACAGAAACGATAAGGACTTCCATGGTTCACTAAAGAGATTTGCCTCCTGAGTCATTTTAGTGGTGAGCAGGCTCTTAAAACACTCATCTAACTCCATCTTGCTCTCCCTGATAGTCCCCAATCTGCTCACCCCCTCCTGAGCCCCATTACTTCACCCTGAAGCAGAGCAGATCATCACCCTGCTGACACTGGACACAGCCATGATCCCTGCTGTCCCCATTGCCACGGAAAGGCTGTGGCTTCCCCAACTGTCTGTGACCTGGATAGCCACATCCTCCTGTGGAGGCACCCTCTGAGTACCCACATCCATTTGGGTGGGTGCTGAGAACATGATCTTCCTCTGCTGGGTCGACACTATGACTCCTGGACCAGGCTGGGCGGGCCATTCTCAGAAGTCTCAGATCTCTGCCCCCCCCTCGGGTTACCTCAGCTGCTGCTGGTGCCTTGTGCTCACCTGCTCAGCCCTGCCTTGTGCTGAACTCTGCAGTGGCAACCTGGCACTGTCCACACTGTCTGCATAAATATATATATATATATTTATATATATATATCTCAGCTACAGGGAAAAAACCAGGAATGGCAATATTGTACCACATGGCACTTTTCATTTTCAAAGCAGCCTGAAAATATAAATAAATCCCCCTCTGACACAAGGAAAGCAGTGCAGTCAGGAGTTTGTTCTTTTACTTCTTACAACAGGATTTGGGAAGACCCTGGGCCTTTCCCACAGCTGATTCTTATCACAGTAGCTCAAATGACTGGAGAAGCCAGTCCTCTGTGCAGCACAAGTGAGGAGAAAAGGCTGTGTCAGCTCTGGAGTTTAGTGAATCATAGAAAGGAAAAATATCTACACCTAACAGCCTTAGTAAGACCCAGTTATAATATATGTCCTATATAAATCCACTCTCTGGTTTTCTGAATGACACTTTAGGAAGCATTTCAGGGATGGTTAGGTTACTGAGGAATTGGTCACAAAGAACTGTGCAGTGGAACTCAGACACCAACATACTGATCTCAACAGGATCTGGGTATGTTGTATTGAATTAATGTCAGGGCTGGGGGACTGTTTGTGCAGATCTTCTCTTTGAAGATAAAATGTTGCAACTTAGTGGTTTGTAATACTACTCAGTCTCCAGAACCACTTTAAATTTTTCAGTATGCTTGTGGATTCCTGTGTGTCAAAGCTGATCCTACCAAACCAGACATGACTGAGGTGGTACAGTGAGCTATTGGGATTTTCCATCATTGTTTCTCTTGTGTCTGTGACTTCTGGCAGGAGAGAGGAGGCATCTGAAGTACAGAGCTGGGCTTGCAGGCTGTGTTTTCTCCAAGATGCAGCTTGACTCCCAGACCCCCTCTATCCCTTCTGTGCTTTGCCTCACACCATAGGCAGTGTTCATCCCACTAGCTGCTCTTCTTATTTGATAGCGACTACGGATAGCTTGTGTTTTTCAGTGGAGATGGTACAGCTTGCATCTTCATTCCCATAAAATAAGCCTACTGATAGACAAAAAAATGCAATTACCTTTCATTTTGCATCACAAGCTGAAACCTATTGCTTTTGGCTTATTTAAAAGGTGACATATGCCCCTTACAGATACTCTTTCAGATGGCTGTGTTTTGCCAAAGGAAATTATTTATACAGCTAGTCACAACATCAGAACAAGAAGATCAATTATGAGGAGGTCTCTCCATTCCCTCTCCACAATGGCAGAGCTGGTCTCATTACCCTGTCACCATACCCAGCAGCCATTGGGCAGATTTAAAAAAGTGTTTAAGTGTAAAACTCCAAAGCACTCAGGAGCCATATGAAAGAACTTAATGTCCAAAGAGGGACTCAGAATTAATTTGCCATTATTAAGATGTCAGGAGCAGAGATGGTAAGCACGCCTGACACCAGGGAATACATAAGGCCCTCCTGTAGAAAATAACAGTCATTGTTTTGAGCATCACAGATGAATGGTGCTTCCCTCCTCTGCTGGGAAGCAGCAGAGGGAAAAAAAACACCCTGAAGCCTTTAACTATTGGAGTGAGCTGGTCTCGTTTCTATTCCCTATCAAAGAAAGCAAAGTTGCTAAGTAGGATGGGTGTTGATACAAACATACCAAAGATGAGACAGGGATCTTGCAGTTTTTGCATTGCTAGGCCTTTTTATCAGTCTTCAACAGTGGAGGGCAGTTATACAGAACAGAAATAAGAAGGTCTTTCATGTTGTGGTGTCCTGCAAAGGGTCAGGCCGATATTCCTTCTGTATACAGGCTCCTGTAATCACTTTATCTTGCCAAGGGAGAGGGTCACTTTATTCTTCCTTCCTGGAAAATGTTTAGAAACCTGACCCTGCTCAGATGGTCATGAGAGGTTTGGAGGACAGGCTACCTGTATGACAGCTGCATGCTTGTACTTTTCCTTTGCTGTTGTCTCACAAGTTTCTGCACTGTCTCAGCAGTGTTCTGTAAGATCATCTATCAGTCAATATCAGTCTTCTTATTCAGGGGAGATTTTATCAGGTGTCCAATGCATGGATGAAAGCCAACTGATCATGCCACTTCCTCCACACAGACTTGATCTGGTGCAACATATGTGAAAGGACAAGCTGCAATGCAGCAGTACTCCATTGAACCAGCTGAACAGGGCAGGCAATTATTCAGCTTCCAGCTCCCCTGTGTTTCACAGTAGGTGATTTCAAGTGAGCTTTCATCCTCAGCTGAGGAGGTAAAGCTGGAACCATTCATTTGACACAGAAAACATCACAACAGCTGTCTACAAGGAGAGGAGATAAATCCCTCCCATTCATTTCAGAGAGACTTAGGCAACAGGGACTTAGCTCATGGTCCAGCTGATTTTAGACAGGTGAGAAAAAAGTAAGTCAAGTAGCAACACATCACAAGGACTAGGATGCTTTTAAACTTGATACTCAATTGACCTGTGTTTTCTTATTTTCCTCTCTCCTCAGTGACAATTCAGTAATAATCTCACATAGCCCTTTTTTACTTTTTGTCCCCTACCAGATAAAATCTGGTAGTGAAACCTGATGGGGTTTGGAGTTTGTCTGAATTTTTTTGGGTTTTTTTCCCTTGGTCAAGCTGAGAAGCAGAATCACAGAATTATCTCCCTTGGAAAAGACCTTCAAGATCATCAACTCCAGCCATTAGCCCATTGACCTTAACAAAGCCGTATCCTTAAGTACAATATCTATAGGACTCTTAAATACCTCCAGGGATGGTGACTCCACCACTGTCCTGGGCAGCCTGTTCAAATGTCTGATAAACTTTTCAGTGAATATTTTTTTTCTAATATCCCCTCTAAACCTCCCCTGGCACAACTTGAGGCCATTACGTCTTGTTCTGTCATTTGTAACTTCATTGAACAGGCCAATCCCCACCTCTTTACAACCTCTTTTAAGGTAATTGTAGAGAGCAATAAGGTCTCCCCTCAGCCTCTTCTTCTCCAGGCTAAACAACCCCAGCTCCCTCAGCCACTCCTCCTATGACTTGTGCTCCAAACCCTTCATCAGTTTTGTTGCCCTTCTTTGGACACATTCTAGTATCTCAATATCCCTTCTGTAGTGAGGGGCCCAGACCTGCACACACTGCTCCAGGTGTGGCCTCACTAAGGCAGAGTATAGGGGCAGGATCACCTCCCTGGTCCTGCTGGACACACTATTCCTGATGCAGGACAGGATGGAGTTGGCCTTCTTGGCCACCTGGGCACACTGTTGGCTCATGTTCAGCCAGCTGTCAGTCAGCACCCCCAGGTCCCTCTCTGCTGGGCAGCTCTCCAGCCACTCCTCCCCAGGCCTGTAGCACTGCTGGGGGTTGTTGTGGCCAAAGAGCAGGACCTGACATTTGGACTTATTGAAACTCATGCAATTGACCCTGGACCATCAATCAAGCCTGTCCAGATCCCTCTGCAGAGCCTCCCTACCCTCAGGCAGATCAGCACCTTCACCCACATTCGTGTCATCTGCAAATTTATTAAGGGTGGATTCTATACCCTTGTCAAGATAATTGATAAAGCTATTAAACAAGAGTGTCCCAGTATTGACCACAACTCTCTGGACCTGAACATCGAACCTGTTTTTAATACAACAAACTGTATGCCCACCCAAACCATGAGTAGCCAATTTCTCTAGGATAATGGTGTGGGTAACTGTGTCAAACTTAACTTAAGTAAGGATAGACAACATCCACAGCCTTTCCATCATCCAATAAGTGTGTCACCTTGTCATAAATGAGATCAGGTTTGTCAAACAGGATCTGCCTTTCGTAAAACCCATGCTGCCTGTGCCTAAGCACCTGATTTTCCTGTGTGTGTTGTGTAACAGTACTCAGGACAATCTGCTCCATCAACTTCTCTGATACTGAAGTCAAACTGACAGGTCTGGATGTCAAACTGGATCAAACTCAGAATTTCACAGCATGCAGGCAGTGTAACTTCTCGTGAGCAAAGGAAGCTGGTGTCTCCCAGATCACATTAAGTCCTGAGCAAATGTGTTTCTCTTTGGAGGATTTCTTGTAGGTAGCTCCCAAAGGAACAGAATAATGCAGTACACCTTCCCCCACATTACAAGCAAACAAGACATATCCATTGATGCTTACACATGCAAAAAAAATGGGAGCTGATCAAACAAATGAAACAGCTCAGGATTAGGGGCAGAAAAGCAAAATGATAGAGCCAAGAGATGGATTAAAAATAAATAGGTTGAAATTTGTCTGAATCCCAAGGAAAAGCTACCCCTACCTCTGCCCCTGGCCCCCAGCATATTCACTTCAGCATCTGATGAGTAACTGAAAGCAGTTCAACATTGTGTCAGGCCGATGAGTTTTCTGTGGTTGTTAATTGACCCCAGCATTAATGGCTACGGATAGCATATGAAGCATCGTGTTCCTGCCTACATCCCTAACTTCTAGAATAGTGATGCATACATGAGCCACTTTAAATTGCCACACAGCCTCCCATGGGCATCCCACATATTGTAATCTCTGCTAGCAGAGATGATTAATAGTTGTCATTAGCTGCTTATCAATGAGCATAGCAGATCTTGGGAGGGGAGGAAGGGGAGGTTACTGTGCAATGACTCACTGCATACACCACTCAGCAGACAGAATTGGCACCCAACAAGAGATGGCTGCTAAATGATCAATTTAAGCTAATCAAGACTTCATTGTTCATAGGTTTTTATTCTGGGTAACCTGGGAGGTTGTCTTTTGTGTGGCATAGCTCTGTCTATGTTGACTTGAGGGTAAATGATCCTTAGCCCTTAGTTATTGCATTGCTGCTACAAAGCTTGTTTGTCTTACCTGTTCCTTGGTTCTTTGGCCCACACCTACAATTTTATCTTTCATGTGCATGTAGGCAGTGGCAAGCTCCAGCTCTGAGTTAGCTGTTGAACACAGAAGTCTAGGTAATGGTGGGACAAAGATGAGAAATATAAATTAAATTGAAACCTGGAGAAATTTATTTTGACACTCCTGCTTAAAGTAAGCAACCTGAGCAATCAGTGAGCTGAAATAGCCATGCATATAAACCATTTGAAAACAGCCTGAGGTGCTATGTTAAGGCAGGAGACTGCCTTATAAAAGAGGCCTTTTATATATATATCTCACTTTAATATCACAACCCATTGATTTTCTCGCCTCAAGCAAATCAACGTTTGGCAGTTTCTTACAGATTGTTTCTTCTTGCTGTGCAG
>JAAWXA010001095.1:0-11720 GCA_038090715.1 Florisuga fusca | reverse complement strand
AAACTTGAGATATGGTAAACTTGAGGCAGGAAATGGGAGACAGAAGATCTTCTAGAGGAGAAACTAGGCATCTAAAAGAGCATGAAGGATATTCCCATAGGACATGAAGGCAGTATAAGGGACTAGGTTGCCTGGGCTGGTGTTAGAAATGGTTCTTTGGGACTGGAGGATTCAGGAGAATAGGAGAAGAGGAGGTAGTGGATGCTTGTAGAGGGGATACTTCCATGGGGAGGGAGTAGTCAGTCTGAGGGAGGATGATGAGCACAAGCAAGGCAATGGTGTAAGACTGCTAGGGGTATCACTAGGGAAGTTTTTCTGGGGTTATTCACATGGATGAAGTTATGCAGCCTGTGGTTACAGCTCCTCTGTTAGCTTTTCACCATAATGCCCAGGATGACCACCCTAATAGTCTACTGTCTTCTCAGCTGAATCATACATGGGGACATTCATGGCAGGAAGCTCACTTTTCCACTTGAACCTAAGCCACTTGAGGAGGTAAAAGGGTGATTTGTGCTTCAGCAGGGCCATCAGTGTTTGCAAAAGGCCATTTTGCTGAGTGATGGGAACCAGAGGGGGACACCTGTGCAAACTGACATTGGGACTCCTGCTGCTAACAAGCCTCCACAGAGAAGAGCACATCTATCACCTGGTTGGGAACACAAGGAAATGGGAAAACATGCATGGCAGTGGGCAGGTTAAAACACGTGATTCCCTGTGGCTTTCTCCCACATCCCACATCCATGGCTCCCGCTGCCTTCTCAGTGCCATCATCAATCCTCAGCTACCACCCACAGCCACATTCTAGGGGCTTCCCAGCACCTCCACCCTACTGGCTTGAAGCCATACTTCAGGGGTCCTACTGGAGGCTCAGGCAGCATCCAGGGGTTGCCCCTGGTTGTGTGGCATTGTGCTGGTTGCACGGTTGTGCCGAGGTGGCCATAGGCTCTGTCATGTCTCTGCTCTGCCACAGCAAACATGCCCCCCTCACAGGCATTTTATTATGAGGGAATAAGAGACACATATAGAAACACAGGATATATGTTATGTTCTACTTAGAGACAAAGCAGCCCCTAGAAAACACCCTAGAATCCCTGTGGGCAAGAAGTGAGTGCTTCACGCGTGAGCAGTCATTTCCAAGAGGAAAAACATGTTTTCAAGACCCAAGGAAGCACAAGGAGGGGGCACAGGACAGCACTGAGCCATGGAGTGAGGACCATCAGCTGGGGAATGAGCCTGGCTCCACAGCAGCAGGGAGAATGCTGCACAAAAGTTGCCCTCTGGGTCACCATGGCCTCTCACACCCACAACACCGTGGTGCCCTGGACCCCAAAGCCCCTTGCAGGGTGAGGCCCTCTCCCCTCCCCTCGTGGGAGGCAAGTTCTAGGGCTTCACCACAGCCTCTTCACTCTGCCTGTCCTCCAGCTTCCAAGGGAAGTCCACGTAGTGCAATGCCCCACTGACAGGGCTGCGCTTGGCTGGATCCAGGGCCAGCAGGCTCCTCAGCATCAGGGCAGCCTCCGCCGTCAGGCGTTTCCAGTGGCGGGGCAGGTCCTTCTCCAAGCCAGTCTCCTGCCACAGCATAAAGTCCTCAAAAAAAGGGTCATCCGGCAGGCTCTGCTCCCAGGGGAAGTAGCCAGTCAGCAGGCAGAAAAGAAGCACACCAAAGGCCCAGGCATCCATGCTGGCGTCGATAGGCACCCCCTGGGCAGCGGCGGTGTTGCTCAGCTCCGGGGCAGTGTAGGGGATTACCCCAGCCACCAGCTTCAGCTTGGTACCTTTGGGCCGCGTGAGCCCAAAGTCAGTCAGCTTGATGAGTCGGCACTCAGGATCGAAAAGCAGCACGTTCTCAGGCTTCACATCACGGTACACCAGCCCTCGGCTGTGGATGAACTCCAGGGCGCTCACCAGCTGCTTGGCACACTGCTTGGCGGCCGCCTCGGGGATCCCGTCCTGCACGGGGAGGGAGACAGTGATATGGCACAAGCAGGATGCCTTGGCAGCCCTGACAGATGGGCTCACCTGCGTGCTCTGACCCGGGAAAAAGACCCTTGCGTTTCTGGTTTTGCAAGACTGAAGCTGCTTCGGCGCTGTAGACCCCAGAGAGACCCACAGCCCATTGATTTCATCTCCTTCCCTTCCTCCCTTCCCCTACCTCCCTCCTTCTGACCCAGCCAGCCTGCCCAAGGGCCAAACACTACAGTCCCAGTTCCCATGGCTTTGCAGCACCACTCACCCGGGGCTTGATGATAGAGATGAGGTCTTTGTGCAGTGCTGGTTCATAGAGGAAGCCATAGTACTGGCTGGACTCGATGGCAATTCCAAACATGCTGATGATGGCAGGGTGGGTGGCGAGGGAGAGCGCCACGCAATACTCATACAGGAAGGTGTGAAGCTTGGTACTGGCTTTGGGTAGCAGCTTGAGAGCCATAGGAGTCCCTGGAGAAGGGGAGAGTGGGTTAGACCCCTCAGAAAGTCACCCACAGCGAGGCCAGACAGAGCAACAGCAGAGCCAGCCATGACTCCAGACACTCGCAGCCATAGGGAGGTCTCTAGCCTGAAGTTTGTGTCTTCACACAACTATCCTGTGGATACCAGATTTGGGAGCAGAAACAGCCCCTGGTGGGAGTTTTGAGACAGCTGGCGAGTGCACAGGAGCACTGGGCAGAGCAAGGGAAATTCAGGCTATGTGGGCCCATCAGTTTGAGCTGGGACTTCTGGTGAAGAGTAGTGTCAGGGGCCTGTGGGCACACATAGGCTTTAATGGCTTTGGCCAGCCATGCCTCCACTCACGCCCTCTGTCCACGGGCCTAAGGGCAACATCTAAACTTAGGCTTGGGGCTTCCTGTCCTGCCCAAGCAGTGTGGTAGGAGCGCTGGTTTCCAGTGATATCACATCCATGCTGGTGCCTAGCCATGAACTCTACTGATCCCAATTTGTGGATTGACCTTGGACCTCCCTCATCACTAGAACCTTGCCTGATGTTATGGCCTGTCCTCTGATATCACCTGCTCCCTGGCTGGGTGCAATGGGATGGTCCCTGGATGGGGAGATCCCTGTCCTGCTGTCTCTCTGAGGACCCCCCACCATATGTGGTGTCCAGCCCCAACGGAGCCACCAGCCCACCCAGCACCCTGGTGATGGAGAGGAGGCAAGGCACAAGTAGCTCATAGGGTGCAGTCAGCTCCTTACCTCTCTGCCTGTGGGTCACTAGCATCACATGTCCATATTTGCCCCTTCCCAGCTCCCGAATAACCTCATAGTGCTCGGCCACCTCAGTGCGCACCAGGCTCTGGGCTGTGATTTCCAGGAGCTCTTCCAGGACAGTGGGTGCCACTGACGCAGCTGCAGCTGAGCTCTTGGCCATTGCTGAGTGCTGAAGAAACACCATAGCCTGAGTCAGCAACACCACAACATGCACAGGGGAAAGCAGATTGGACACACCACACCAAGCATGCCATAGGAGGGGATACTTCTGCCACTTGGAGCCTGAGCACCCCCACAGTTGTGTTAGATTTGGGCTTGGGATTTTATACAGCACACCTCTGGGTGAAGCCCTTCATCATACTTAGTCCTTGTATTGGAGGGAACCTTCTTCAGCCCTCTAAACACTTCTGTTTAGAAAAAACCTCCAGAGAGGTGCTTGATGGTCTAATTGTACTTCCTGGGGCCTCTCATTCCAAAGACCCGGATCACCTTTCTGTGTCAACTGTACTAAAGTTTGGCCTTCCAGGTCTCCAGCCGGCTGCTTCAGACCCATTTCAGAGAAATGTTTTTTTCAGTCTTCCCAGCCAGCCACAAGGCAGCCTTTTAAGGTACCTGTAGCAGAACTCTCCCCCTGACTACCTCCCTGTGCTCTGACCACAGGCACCCCAGGCCTGAAAACCCCTCCTGGCACACAGAACCAGGGTCACAGTATGGTTAAGCTCAGAAGGTACCTTTGAAGATCACCTAGTGCAGCCTCCTGCTCAGAGGAAGGTTAACTGAACAAAAAGTTGCTCAGTGGTTCATGATCTTTATGGTAATTTTTTTTTTTCTTATGCTTAAATAGAAAACCTGTGTTTCAGGCCTACTGCCTCTTGCTTTAAGAACACTCTGTGCCTTTTTTACAGGTATTTATACACACTGATAAGATGATCCTCTTAAGCCTTCACCTCTTGAAGCTAAAGAAGTCCCAGAACTCTTAAGCTCTCCTCATATGAGAGAGGCTCCAATATCTTTCAATCTTCAGAGCCTGGATTTGTTCCAGTATGTCCACATCTTTCTGAGGAGCCCAGACCTGAACCCACCTACTCCTGGTGTGGCCTCACTAACGCTAAATAGAGAGGGTGCCACCTCCTGCTGGCAGCACATTGCCTCACACAGCCCAGGGTGCAACCCAAGAGCCTGAGGGTTGTAGCATTCTTGTGTGTGTCCTAAGCAGTGTCCAATGAGACAGAGCTCAAGTGTAAAACCCCTGCAGCTACAAACTCAGTAGCTCTTCCCATGAAATAGTCTGCCTTGTGTAACACATTCTGGGGGAAGGAACAGGGACCTCATGCTGCTAAAAAGCAGGATGGCATCCTGGCAATAGGAATGTCAACGGAAAGAATTAAGCCTTTTCCTTTAGTTTTTACATTGGTCTATCTGTGACCAGAGCTTATTACAATTCCTTCAACTTTCATCCACTTCTGCTGCTAAGTCTGGTCATAAGAATTCAGTAATTTAGCAACAGAATTTTCTAAACCTAAGAAAACTACAAAAACATCTGGGTTTGTATAGAAGACTGGTACTACCTGTGGGAGAGTTCTCCTTATTTTCCCTTCCCTTCTCTCCTAGACTGCATTACTAAATCTTACCCGATTCAGACGTACCAAGTACTTCTCCCTACTTTTCTGCAAAGGCTTGGGCTCTGTAAGAGCTGACAGCAAAGTTATTAGAGTCAGTAGGGAGCTTTAACAATGAGCAAGTGTGTGAGGGGGAGGGAATGAATGGTAGGCTGGAGAGGAACTCACAGGGATAGGCAGTTTGGAAAATATTTTAAAGATTTTGCTTTGATGTCCTCCTCTGTGCTGCCCAGTCAGCACAGACTGTGAAATTCCAAACAGCAAGGGCATCACAGAATGCAATTAATGCAAACAGACCCACTCTGGCACCAATATTTCCAAACTGGTGTTAAAAGAAAACTGAAATAGGCTTGTAAAGAGTCCTACTGAGGCATATAAAGAAAAAAAAAAACTTAAAATATACTGGATCTTTGAAAGACCAGGACCTTCCCTTGATATTAGATAGGCCTAAGCCACTCTAAATAGGGAGTGGAACAGCAGGACAGATGTCAGCTTGTCTTGTGCAGAACACATTAGATTTGTATTTGTGAAAAAAGTATCAAAACATCTCTATAGTGAGACAGTGTTTCTCCTATATCAAATTCATGGTCACATACAATTTCTTGTTAGCAAATTAAAATCATAGAGATTATAGAATTTTCAGGTTGAAAGGGTACTTTAAGATCTTCTAGTTCCAACCCCCCTGCCACGGGCAGGGACACCTCCCACTAGATCAGGTTGCTCAGAGCCCCATCCAACCCGTCCTTAAAAACTTCCAGGGATGGGGTTTCCAGCACCTCCCCGGGCAATCTGTTCCAGTGTCTCACCACCCTCATGGTGAAGAACTTCTTCCTAACTTCCAGTCTAAATCTAGTTTGAAACTGTTCCCCCTAGTGCTATCACTACCTGACATCCTAAAAAGTCCCTCACCAGCATTCTCGTAGGCTCCCTTCGGATACTGTAAGGCTACAATAAGATCTCCTTGGAGCCTTCTCCTCCACCCCTTCTGGGTGTTGCCTCCCTTGTTTCTACCTGAATACTTTTGCACAGCCTTTAAAGCACATTTTGCTCAAAGGGACTTAGTATATCAAGTAATTCAGGTTCCTTGGTGATTACTGTTTTTAACAAGTCAGTGCTTTCATTTCTTCTAGGGGCTGTGTAAGGACCCTCCCTGAAGGGATTTCCCATGAACCTCTACAGCATTGGTGGGAGTTTGGGGGTTCTCAGCCTGGTTTCTACAGCACCTGCCGAAAGCCTCCCATTCAATGATCATTCTCTGAAAGTTATCTGCACAAATTTGTCCTGGTGCTGGTCAAAATCAGTAAGCCATTTTTAATTTGGCTAAATTATAAGTCCAATGTATCAGAAATTGCTGTATTTTATTGGTGTTCTCAATCTAAATTATTTTTGTTAAATCCTGATTCTGCTATTTACCTAGAATTACCTACGATTACCTAGAAGAATCATCCAGAAAATTTTGCAAATGATACAAAATGAGTTTGAGTAGGTAACCCATTGATACAACTAGCACATGCACACAGAGACGTGCAGAAGTGTTCCAGACAACCACAGAAGTCAGGAGTTTAGGCTGGCATTGAGCAACAGAAAAAAAATGATGAAATATCATATTAATCAGACACATCTAAGTTCTTCATGCTGCTTTTTAGATAAAATTGGCACTGTGTAAACCCAGAAACGTAGATCTGGAATAGCCCCACTTCCTCTGCAGGCCTCAGTATGTAAGATGATACAGAGCTGCACTAGGAAAAGTCTGCAGTATAGATACACATCTTAATGATATAGATAGACATCTTAATGATACAGGTACACATCTAAGAGAAGAATGGTACAATGTTTACTGATTTTGCAGACTTCACATTTGCACTCATGCTGCTGAAGAGAACGCCCAATAAGCACCAGATACAGGAAACATTAGCAGTGAGAGGTAAACTAGCATTTTCCAGATGCTAAATTAAGAAAATAAGCTTCACTGTAAACAAACAAACAAAAAAATCAATACACCCATTCAGCTTTACATAGACTAAGATAGATTGTAACAAAGGAAGAGATGTGTTCCGAGATGATGAGCTTTTTACAGGGAACTCTAGTTTCTGCAAAGGTTTCTACATACAGATGCCCTGACACTCTGAAATTTCATCTCTGAAAATCAGCTGAGTTAGGAAAGCTGTATTTCTGAAAAGCTGGCCACCTGCTAATGACTTTTGAGCTGGAACTAAGAGTACCATGCCCCAGTGGATTTTGTATTTTTATTAGAGATGTATTCCTTCCATTTGCTTTCCTTTGCATTCTTCATCTACTTTTATCTGATTTTTTGTTTGGTTGGGTTTTTTTTTTTTTTTTTTTTTTTTTTTTTTTTTTTTTTTTTTTTTTTTTTTTTTTTTTGTTTGTTTGGTTTTTTTTTTTTTGTTTTGTTTTTGTTGTTTTTGTTTTTGTTTTTGTTTTTTGTTTTTTTGGTTTTGGTTTTTTCTTTTTTTTTAATGTTAAAAATATCCTGATGTGAAATCCTGGTTTCCTCTTGAGGTCAGCTGATGGATGGGTCAACTGAACTAGCTATTGGATGTTTTCTGTCTTTTTAATGTTATCTGTGAAACCACAGTTTAGCAACCCAGTGCTGGTGTCCACAGTCTGATAGAAAAAGAACCTGAGAAGAACCAACCATGAGAATGACAACAGGGCTGACAAGTACAGGGGAAACTTTCAGAGGAGCAGACTTTTTAGCTTATCAGAGAGTGAAGAAATGACCCTATCATCTGTTTGTACCCTTGTGGGTACTAGAACTCCACTGAAGAGAGATCTCCCAATTAAGTAAACACATTCTAATAAAAGCAATACAAATAGCTAAAGGTGAAACGAGATATTTTCAGATCTCCTTTGTGGTGCAGATTTTATGAAGAAGGATATTTGCCCATAAAAATATCATCAACAAATATGGCAGAATACCCTTCTGCCTCTGGAACCGTTAAGTCAAGAAAGACACTTTTTTTCCCCCCTTCTGGTGCAAACCATGTTTAATACAGGCAAGGAATCAGAACAGATTGTCATAATGTTTGTTTCTGGCCTTGTTGCTGATAGATTCATGAGCTTCTTTCTGAAACTGGTTAGCAGGCTAGTTGCTGGGGAGAACCACACGCCTGTTCCCTTAGCAGAACTGTGTACAGTTCTTCTTGGGCAGAAACACCTAGCAGCCTCCCCGAAGACAGCCCCTAAGCCTCTCCCCAGCAAGCAGTACACCACAGTCTCCGAGCAGCAACCTCCTCGTACAGAAATCAGCAGTAATCTCGCAGGGACCAAGCCAGATCACACCCTCCTCCCAACCAGCCAGCAGGTACCAGGGCACCATCCCAGTGGACACAACCAAACACAAAACAATTTTCTGGGACAGAACCACCTAAGAAGCCCACCATGAACCAGAGGTGGGAAATGGGTGCACTCCACCTTGTGCCTCTACGCTACACCGGAGTCTCTAAACCAGTTTGTGAGGAGTGGGTCCCCTTTTTACAGTCCTTGCTAATCTCTTTCATCCTCCCACAGCTGGCACTTCTCTTCCCACACTCCCTCCCTGTCCGGACCATGCTTCTCACCTTCTCCAGCAGTGCAGCACTGACGGCCGGCCGTGGGCTGCCTCCCTTCCCCTACTGCAGCCTCCGGGCTGGGTTCAGCCTGCGCTGAGCAGCCAGAGGGGGCTGCCAGGCATTACAGGGCTAAGCGTGACGCTCCGCCCCTTCCCCATGCCTCTGGTCCTGGGGGCACACTGCCTCCTGCTGAGGGTGACCTCTGGGAAGGAAGAAAAGAGGGGGATTTTGGGGGATGAGGGGAGATATCCATCTTCCTCGTTTATTGAGGGGGAGGTATTTCGGGGGTGGGAGTGGGCTTGTAGTTTCTGCTTTAGCCATACCATCATAAGCCCCAGAGAGTTTTTGGCAGACCCACCCTTTTCAGCCCTTCCCTCCAGACTGGGTTCTCATTACAGCTGAAGGAACAAAGCAGCTTCCTGGGGTGGTACAGGGTCCTTGATCCAGGGCTGTGCCAAGTGAGAGTACAGTCACGGTGGAAGGGCTCAGAATGACCATGGGCTGCCAGTGCTTGTTTTTGGCCACCAAATGGCCGAAGACGTGCCAGCCAGTGACCACTGGAGACCAAGCACAAAGCATAACTGCTTCGAGGTCCCTTCATGGGGCCCTGTGGGTCAGGCTCCTGACGCACACCAGAACTGTTACAGATAAGGTGAAATCACTAATGGTAACTACAATGACTTGCAGGCATTTCACCTGTTTATACTGCCTCCAGCTAGATTATATTCTGGTATCAGAGTCCTCTTCCTTCCACTTGAATGTTGGAGAGGAAAACAACTCCTGAGAAGGTTGACAACATGTAGGTCCTAGATCTGGGCTCTGAAGCACAGGGGGCTGATGAGTCAGCTTGTATATTGGAACCAGTGATGTGTGCAGCAGTGACAATGCCTCCCTGTTGCCATTATCTGTAGCCATGCAGGGGACCTGCAAGGCTTAGGCACTTGATGAGCCTTCGCGAGCCCTCTGAGGGCACAGTATGGTGAGGAAAACTGAGAGGACAGAGGTAAATGGCACTGTAACAGAGGACAGCAGAACACCTCCCATAACTATAAGTACTTTGTGTCTCCAGTACAGAACTGAACTGTCATGTCTGCTCTCCTAAAGTATGGGAATTACACCAAGGAATTGTCACTCAGTACTTTGCCCCACGTAGGAACAGTAAGGCAAGAGGCACTGGACTGCCACCACAGATGCACAGCAAGTGCATTGGGGATGGCCTATGATACCTTTGATGCTTTATGAAAGTGCTTTCTTTTCTTCCTCTGAATTATTGTTGTGTTTAGCATAATAAATATCCTGTCCCTTGCAATTCTGGCTCAGAATAGGCAGCACACAGAAAAATAAAGGAACATAAACATGCCCAATAGCCAGATGTGGCAGCAGGTGTCTCAAAGACATAGCAGTGAAAACTGCACGTGGAACAGCTGGGCTAGAGCAGCTGCAGTGAAGGGAACTAGTCAGGAATGACTCTCCCACACCTCCTTAGTCCTTCCTTCTCTTCCCTTATCCCCCTTTCTTGGCATACACACAACGGCCCATTTAACTCCCATAAAAGCAGCAGCAATTCTTCAGGTACACATGGTACACAGCTCTGAAGGATCTGGTTTGAATTCCTGTTAGTGAGGGCTCAGATTCAGACAATGTCAGATATATTTTTAAAACTGGATCACTGCTCCATTGCAGAGAAATCTACACAGCTTCAGCATCTACCTAAAAAGCCATTGAGGGGACTGACTGCTCCAACACACCACTAGCAGCACTATTTCTCAGCTGTCGTCCTTAGTGTGAACCTTTTTCTCTACAATATCCCTGGATAATGACATTGGTGGCTGCCAGAGAAGGTGAGTTGGGTGAAGAGGTCTATACTGTTTCAGTTACCCAACCCCACGTGGCTCTTTAGTTTCTATTCCATACTATTGAAGGCACCAACAGCACCTAGGGCAATGGAAGATTTGATGCCCATTTGGACCCAAGAGAGTGCTCTTTGAAATCAAATTGTATGGACGGTAAGGAGACTAATCAGTGAGGACATATGTCAGAGAAAGCTGCTGAAATAGGGCCATCGAGCCCAATGGCACTGCTCTTTTAATATTGTAGCATATGGCAATACTCAGGTTATCTATATATATTCAAACTGACCATAAACAGCTTTTCAGAGTAGCCATGATCCCTTCATTTCCAGCACTCAATTTCACTCAGCCCTTTTTAGAACCAGCTTTGTGCCTCATTCTGCGGTGGGAATAGCTCTTTGACTTTCCCCAATGCCTTCCTATTTCTCATTAATAATTCTGTGAGCTGCCAACATTTTCCTCCCCTCCAGCCTCAGTAAGCAGGCAAGGCATGCCAGTCTTCAAGGTGCTTCAGGGTGACGGCTGCCTCCTGGATGGAAAGCTGGGACCCTGAGCTCTCCTCAGAATAATCAGGGTGCTCGGAGGAGTCCACCAGCTGCACAGACCATTTGTGCTCTGAAGTCATTCAGCGCTACCCCATCACTGAGGAATCTGCTGGCCGCCTTCCTGACAGTACCATACAATGTCCCACCTCGCCTGCCAGCTAACACAACACCCTCAGGCTGACCCCAGGCCCTGCTCCCCAGTAGTGCTGTTCAACCACGCTCCCCAGCTTCCGCAGAGCACCCCTTACACCTGAGACCTCTGGTCACTGGCTCACGGACCCATCTGCTTCAAAATACCCTGCCCAGTCCCATTTCAGCATCCTCTCTTCACATTGCTGTTGGTTGTGTTATGTGCAGAGCGGCTGCAAGAGGCAGTGCTGATACATTGGAATCAATAAGCACTGGTCCCAAATGACTTGAAGTAATGCTGGGATGGTGGCCTTCCACCCCAGCAGAGGGACAGGGACTCACAATATTTTTAACCTTTTCTGTTGTGATCTCTCCCAGCCTGTCCTCCAGAGCCTAAAACAATAGACAATATCTAGTATCCAGGATGCACATCATCCTTCTCCCTGAAGCTCAATGACTTAATTGTAAGCATAGGTACAGCTGAGGCCTTTGGGTGGTAGCTCATCTTGCAGCACCCACCCTAGCCTGGTGAGATGGCACCATCACAGCAGGCTTTGTTGGCCAGGGATCTACAGGAGGCCAGGGCTTGGAGGCAGGTCCTAGGGAAAGAAGGGTTGTGGTGGGGCTTTGCAGGCTAGAAGGCTGGACTTGCAAGGGAAGAGCAAAACTCGCATGGTGAGGCAGGGAGAACATGTTTTTCTGGGGAAGCTTTCGTCTGTCAAGGAAGAGAGAGGGGCCAACTGCTCCTAAGTGACAGGGAGCCAGAAGAAAAGGGAGGTAACAGGGCAGGCAGGGCAGGGG
>JAAWXA010001090.1:0-11765 GCA_038090715.1 Florisuga fusca | reverse complement strand
TGTGGAGTTCCCAGCAGATGTCTGGCAAGTTAAAGTCACCTACGAGAATAAGGGATGATGATTTTGAAACATCCTCCAGTTGCTTGTAGAATGTTTTTAAATATTCATTAGAAGCAGGTATTTTCTTGTCTGCTTAGGAATGCCTCTTCCTTCCAAGAAGTACCAACTTGGCAGTTCTCTTTAAATTAAGACAACACTAAATAAGAGAAGAATTGTCTTCATCTGCTTAACATAAGCCAAGGAATGGATTGGAAGGGACAGAGCTTCCCCGTGAAAGCACTGCAGCTGCTCAACACAAAGTCCTCTAACCATAGCCAAGTGTCCAGTGGACTTAATTCATCTTAAGTATCTTTAATTTTGGCCTTACTCATGCACATCACTTACGCTGACTTGCTTGGGGCAGAGATCACAAAATTCCAAGCTCTAGATTTCTGATATTTAGGGCAGTCTTTAAAAGTAGCATCTATCAAAGTCTTCCTGGCACATTTCTGACCTTTGAGGCAAATCTCTTACCTCCCTGATGTCCTCCAAAATTCCCAAGAGGATGAGGATACCTTGTAGCTGATGAAGGGAAGTTAGTCTTTTCTTTAATATTCAGGAAGAAAACTTCACTTTAGCAACTAAACTACACTTAGGGGAATTCTGGAACCCAAATTTTTTTTTTTTTTTTTTTTTTTTTTTAATAATCTAGTTGATATAAACAGAAAACCCTCTCTAATTTCTTTTTCCCACAGCTGTGTCACAAGGCACACCATAAAGATTTCTGGGGGAAATTTCTGTGGCGAAGACTTCACTTCTTTTTGAGGGCAATGACATGAGTGTTCTCCCCCAACCTGCCAACCATGCAGCATCCCCGTGCTCAGGATAGAGGGCAGGGGACCACAGCTGCCTGATGGCCTCAGCAAAGCTCCTCTGGCTGGAGTCAAGTAACTCACAGGACTGTGTTCACATGGCAGCATGCACTGGGCTTTGAAAAGAGTTTTATGTAAAACTGAACCACATTATACCCCATGTAGTTAGCTGAGAGCAGAAGCCCCTGTGGTGAGCACAACAAGCCCTCTCTCCACTGATAGGACAGGAAACACAAACTTACACAGAGGACGTGCAGGACCACAGCTCCATGTCTCCTGTCCTCGTTCGTGAAGATGTCATTGGGGAATTCATGGAGAGCTGCAAAAAGGGGGAAAAAAGAAAATTCAGATGTTTAGTTAGCTACTCAAACCTACCACACGTGCTGTTAAATAATGTAACACAAAGCTGCCCAAGTCCTTCTACTGGGCAGCAGTCCTACGACCACCACACCAGAGGTTTTTTGTTTCTTTCAGTCTCTCAGTGAACTAGGTACAGTCCCAAGACTCCCAACTTTCCTGTGCACCCAATGCTCCAAGGGTAACCCGCTGTGTTTGATGGCCAGCCAGAGCTGAAAGGGGATGCAGCCCAGAACAGGGGCAGATTTGGAAATTCCAGATCAAAGTTAATCTCTACCTCCATACTTCACTCTGACTCCCCAAAGATGTCCTCAACACAAACAAAACATCTCATGTATGGTGGCAGTGATGCAAAGAAGGTTTTCACAAAGACATATCAAATAATCCGGGGAAAAAAGCAAGGATATGGATGGGCAGAACTGATTTTCACACACTCTGTTGCTTACACTGCTCCCTAGGCATCCCCTGTCAGCCATTTCCAGAAGCAGGGAAATATGGGGCCAGGTGACCATTACAGCTTCCTATCTTGGGCAGTTTGCTAAACAATCAGGAGACAAGAAAGGGACACTTTGAAATGAGAGGTGATGGAAGCAGAGCCATGACCTCCTGGTTGCTCAAATATTCATGGTTTTGTTCCCTTCCTCCTTACAGCTCAGAAAAGCACCAGCTCCAAAGTAATGAGCTAATACCCAGCAAAGGTTTGCACTTCACCTTGGCTTCACCACCTGGTAAGTCCAAAAGAGCCATGAGGTCTAGAAATTGCACACTAACAACCACCTGGGACAGATGACAGCCAACCACACCAACCCAGAAAACAGCATTGCAATTTAATTTGCTCAGTGCGCCTTCACTAAGAGTAATAAAACTTTGTTAGATTAACAGTTCTTTCCAAAGTCAGGTAATCAGAGTAGCTGTTGAAAAGGGCAGGCAATACAGTCAGATAACCTTTGTCCCAAATACAGTGTTGCAAGTCATTTAAAGACAAATGACTCTCATTTACTCAAATGCTTTATTACTGTGTTCTGGATGTTAACTTGATTATAAAGCGGTTAAAGACAGCCTGCCAATTAGGTTGCAGGAACAGCTTTTGGTTATAAACTGAAAAGCAAGTGTGAAGATGATATTCTGGCATTACAAGAGCTTCCCAGTAATTCCAGATTTGAATTGCTCAATAACAACTAAAATAATAGTTTTCTTCTAAAACCAAAACAGTCAGTTCAACAGATCTAGCCTCAAGTTGGAAAAAATCAAGCTGCTTTTTTACTGGCTTTCACATTCTTATCATTAACAAACCTCTAGCAATTGGAATTTAATTAGCAATTCCATAGATAATTAAATGGAAAAACAGCTTGGCTCAGTCTCACAGCTCGGCTGTCTGTGAAGCAATACCTCAGCAAAAGTTAAGTACATCTTAATTTTGCTCCTAATGGAAGTAAAGGATTTACCTGGGTACTGTATCTCAGCAGGAAAACATTCTTTTTTACATAAGGTCTTCTGACTCATCTTAATATACATCTAAGTGTAAGGATGGGTGTTAAAAAAACCTTCATAACCAACTAACAACACAAACCACAGATGCAAGAAGATGCAAGACAACGAAGTTGGAATACCTGGAATGGATTCATCTTTCCTCAGCAAAACATTATTATGTGAAAATAATTTCATAGAATCATAGAATGGTTTTGGTTGGAAGGGACATCTTTCCAGCTTTCCATCACAGTTTTGTTCAAGAAATCTTTCTGACCATTCACCTATAAGACACTGCAAAGGAAAGCTGGGGAGGTAGATTTTTAGCAATATGCAAAATGCTTTGCTAACACACACATGTGCATATGCTTCCCTCTGCCTCCTGCAGCCGCCTGGGAGATTTTAGCATGACAATTCAGACAGACGATGAAAATCCAATCCCTTTATCAAGAGACTTGACTCATTCAAGAAGACTAAGTGCACCCAAGGTAAAAGGCATACAGAAAAAAAACAACAAAAAAACCCCAGTACAAAAATAGAATATGCTTATTGCTGCTGGCAGAGGTGGGGAATCCTTGCCACCCTTTCTGTGCACAGCAAAAACATCTAATCCTCCCTCAGGTTCAGGTTCCCACCCCGACGCTGCAAATAAATGCACTTTATCTGAGAAAATCTAAGGTATTCACCACTGACTTCACCACACTGTCTGAGCACAAACACTTTCTGTGGCTTGCAATTACAAGCTTGTGTGCAATTACAAAATAATATATGCAAATTTGAAATCTGCTGCATTTTTATTAGATGCATCAGGTGCAGATGAGTACAGATAAGAGGAGAGCTTTCCAGAACACAGGAGCTCCTTTCTGAGAAGAAATAAAGGGTGTTGCTGGAACACCACTCCAACAACAGCTGCCCTATTTTGCCAGTATAAAAACTCATACAGTTTGTTATTTTGCTTAAGAATGCTCAGCTTTTGTACAGAAAATAAGGGCAGATCTTGCCAGGCTTATTTTGACTGAAACAATGAAAAAACCAACCACCCTGCCAATGAATCTAAACTCAAAGAATTGAAGATTTCTGCCTAACTGATCCACTCTGCAGACTTCGTAGGTAGTGGGCCTGCAGATAGGCAGGATCTTCACATGAACTTGGCATCTCCACAGACATATTCTGCATGGGCACAAGGTACAATGCCAGTTGCCAAGAGCAGGCTTATAGCCCTACAACAGCTCTGCAGGCATCTCTACCCGAGATGGGAATTCCAGCCCTCAGATGGGTGCAGCCTTGTCTTAGATTTCAGTTAATTAGAGACAGTCTCAGGAACCAAAGCACAGGAGCATGCACCCCAATACGATGCAGTTCTGTCTTGTACTGGCAACTTGTAAAATCACTAGTAAGTACTAGGACTATTAGAATTTGCAATTAATTGGAACTAGATAACTTAGCACGGTATGGATTAGCTTTGGAAAGGAGGCTAAGAAGTAAAGGAGCTGCTCCCTTCTTCAAAGGGCTATCACAGCACCTGCTTCCCCACACCAGATTTAGAAGAAAATTTTGTATCTGTACTTGACAGAGAAAAGTTATTTTAGTCATAACACAATGAGCTGGAATAAATTCTTGTCCTTTTATTCTCAATCAGTGTGCAATTCATTAAAATTGGAACCCTGTTCAGCCCTGGCTTTAGCTGATTTACCAACTGATCTGCATTACCATTGTTTACAGGATTTGCTGGTGTGACACAAACTTGCCTCTGTTCTGCACAGTCAAACTACACCAGGCAGCTCACCCACTGTGCCAAGGACAGATGCACAGAGAAGATGCTGTGGGACCATTCTTTTGGATGGCAGCAGGGAGCTTTACAGTTTCCCTACCACTCCTTTACCTCTCCTATTTGATGTTTTCTGCTCTTCAAAGGGATTAATTTTAAAAAGCCCCAAACACAACACTTCTTGGATCAACAGTTCTCAAAGCTACAACGTATGCTAATTTTTAAACCAAGTCTTTATATTGCTAGCCAGCATACCTACTCTAGGGACAGCAATCCCCTTAGGAACTCTGCTGCAGTCTTCATAGAAGCATACAGAAATTAGGATGTTCAGCCCAGGCAATAAATTATCAGCACAGAAAATTGTCAGAAGGTAAAAAACTGGCTTTTCTCATGCATTCCTCACAAATCATTCATGTCTACAGATAAGTCACATCAGTGGTAGGCACTGCTATTTCAAAGCCTCCAAATATCTAGTGCGGAGAGGCCCAGCCTGTGTTTGCATACAGCTCTCCAGGATAATTACTCTGCTCACTGGCCCATTTGACTTCTTTCCAAAGAGCTCTGCAGAAATGGGCTAGAGGTCCCATCACAGGGCAGAAGATAAGGCTAGAGAAAAGCATGACTGCAAAAAATACACAAGTGGGATTTAGGTACCCAACTCCAACACTCAGGAACCGTTGGCATGCACAATACTGATGCTATTTCAGCTGTCATTGAAAGTTCCAGAGACAACTATATTTCTGCATCCAGAAAAACACACAGACACGTAGCTGTGCCAAGCAGCTGGGAGTGAGCTTTTGTCCAAGTCCAGAAGACAGATTGTTTGCTCTTGTGCCCAGCTTAAGGTGCTCAGAGCCTGACCGCTTGCAACAGGAAAGTAAACATAAGGCAGAGCAGAGGTTTCTGAACTGAGTGCCAAGGAGAGGGAGAAAAGGGACCAACTGCTCACCAGCTCTGCTGGGCCAGCAGAAGCAGGTTCACAACGTGAGCATCCCTGCCCTTGCAGCATACAGAGGCAGCTCAGCCTGTCACAAGGGGCTGCAAATCCGAGTTGTCAGTGGCTTCACAAAGCAAACTGACAAACCAGCAAAAGGAAAATTGTCCTTTAAAAAACTAGTGACTTAAAGACTGGTCTCATCACTCAGGAAGCCCCATACAGGACCTGGTATAATTACATCTTTTGAATCAATGCTGACAGCTTTTAATGCAGGGAATTTTAAAAATCCCTCAAAAAAAATTATCTTTTTTTTTCCATTCTGAAATTTATGATTTTAAACTCAAGTTCAACATTTTTGATTGCTTCAGGGTTATAAATAACATTATATTCACCACCTGCCTGCACCCTATTTAGCCCAGTTCCCTGATATCCAACATCATCCCCTGAACAGCATCAACTCTGTCAGTATTGTGGGCTTCACCAAATAGACAGGAGCGTAACCACGACATGCCCGAATTCTGTCCCTCCCACAGACCAGGAACCTGCCAGGGTGAGCACTCAGACGTGGGGAGCGGGCTCCAGAACTGCTGGATATGTTCAGCTCCATTGCTTGCAGACTGGCTGGGATGTGGACAGCCCCACACTGCACAGCACACCAATCCCTGCAGCCAAAGCCCATGGAAACAGCTTTAAATCATGCTGCACAGGAAAGCAAGGGACTGTGGAAATCTTGTGTTACCTTTAAAAGCAGTAAGGACTGGTCAAATACCCCCTGAGGGGAGGGTGGAGTACCTTTTTAAAAATATTTATATATAAAAATGTTTTACTTTCTGCCAAGTAAAGACTGTGTTTGTAGTACAGTGTCATGATCTAGAACTCAAGAGAGCCAAACTATTCTGATGTATCAATAATAAATCATTTTGCTAATGTTTTACTTGTGTTACCGTTTAACTGCTGAAAACAAGCAGCTAGAGTAGGGTTGGGGTAGACCACAGAGGTATAAGTCCTGCAGCATCCTCCCCTGGCCAGTGGCACTGCCCTGTACCTTCCAAGGGTCGGTTCTCAGCAAGCAATGGCTGCTCAGACAGCATTCTCTGTAACCTTGCGATAATGAATTTCTAATTACCAGGAATTAAACACTGGTGGTGGACGCTGAGTTAGCAATGAGCTTACGCACACTTCCACTTCCCTGGGCTCCTGCAGGCTGGTTTGCTCATGCAGAGGAGCTGTGGGCTTGTGCTCAGCACAAAGGATGCTGACAGCAAAGATGCTGAACAAGAGAGTTCTTATCCAGGCTGGCTCTCAGCAGACATCAACAAGTCACCCAGAGCACTCCTGTCACGACAGGGAGAGTTGCTACAAGCCAGCACCAGCGAGTCTATCACAAACCAGTACTGAGCCACTGCCAGAAATCCCGCTGCAGCACACCTGGGTGGGCGCCATGTCACCTTCAGAGGGAGGGAGGGTGCAGGGAGAGGCGTGGGGCTGCCCAAGGCCTACCACAGGAGGGGACACAGCGACAAGTGATGCTGTTTGGCACAGCCGGGTGGATGGGGGATTCCTGCAGGACCCAGAGGGAGCTTCCTCACTGCAACTGTGTGGCCCCAGAAGTCTCAGCAGCGGTCCCATCTCAGAGGCTGGTCCTTGGTAATGGTGCTGTATCATTCCTCCCATCCTGAGACTCCCTTTATTACCAGTGGCCTTTGGAAACTTGGCTTTATGGAACAAGAGAGGAGCTGCTGGAGCAGATGCAACATGAAGCAAAGCAGCCTGAGACAGAGAACTGAACGGAGCAGCAGGCTTTTGTCTGACCACCACTGGGAAATATTTTGTGGAAAGACCTCAAGTCTCACCTGAGGAACTCAAACCAAATGTCACACATGTTTTCACATAGAAATGTCCTGTCATGAATGGCTCATCCTGTGAACTCCTCCTCAAGAAGCGTTCTGGTTGATTTGCCTGTGTTCTCTCATCAGAAGGCAGCCCTTTAGCAAAATATGGCATGAGGGGAGCACTGCAGGATACCACCAGGATATAAATCCCATTGTAACTTCACCTTCTTAGTTGCACAGGGCCATTTACTCAGTCTGACAGGTTTTTTTAGATACTAAGCTGTATCAAAAGCCCTTACTGGAAGATGTCCCCATGCATCAGAGGAGCGGGGAGAGAGCTGAGCACAACTGGAGGTTTCCATCTGCCCCACCAGAGTACTGCAAGGCATCAATATATTCCAGTCTGCTCACATGCTGAGGGCCACCTCTCCCAAACCTGCCCTGAATGGGATGATCCAGCACGGAGTACTCCCCACCTTGTGCCTACTGCCACAAGTTGCACATCAGAGACCCAAAAATCAGAGAAGAGGGAAGCACCCCAGTATTGTCCATGACACCACTGCGAGCCTTTGGTCAGTTCACCAGCTTCACTCAGCTTCCTCATGGATCACAGACTTGCCCCTGGGCCAGACACGAACCACAGGCCAGCAGCCTTGCCATCAAAATCAAGCATCTGGTTTTGGCTTCCTGACCCTGGAGAAACTCCCAGCCTCTCTGCAAGCCCATAGGATCCTGGGATCCTCTGTCCTCTTGGTCACTGCTTTTTTCTGCTCTCCATAACAACCTGTTCTTCTCCAGCCATAAGATCAGTAAAAAACTGCTCTCCCTAATACCCACATAGTTACACATTCATTGTTACACATTCATTAAGTACTTTAATTGACAAGACCACCCTTCCCAAGCAGCCTCGCAAGCCCCCTCTCCTCTCAGCCCACCCTCAGACCCTGTCTCTGCACCATGAAGCCCTGTGGAGACACCTGTGAGCTCAGGGGGCTTTGGGTTTGGCAGGTTCCATGTAGTTAGAGTTATCACCTTAACACCATGACAGATGGCTTTTTTCCCTTGCTGATCTTTAGCTTCCCTTATCAATAGGACAGTCTAACAGATCAGTCAAAATCCAGGCTTCAATTACAGATAGCCCTTATCTCAGCTCTTCTGTCAGAGATCACAAGAGGCAAAGTGATGGGAGCACCACAACTGAAGCAGCTGAGCCTTGCCAAGTACCTGTTTATAGGTGTCTCTTGTCCTGGACAAGAGAGACATAGTATGAATAAAATGGGAGAGATCTGCGTTTTTTACAAGAACACTAACTTATATACAGACTGTAGGAAAGAAAAGAGGGAGAAGGCTGGGGAAAGGGAATATGAGATGATGAACCACACACACCATGGGGAATTCAGAACTTGCAACTCATTTGCACAGGCAGTGAGAAGAAACATTGCTCTTCCCAATCCTGGAAGAATTCATGAGGAATCACTGGTTGAAAACACCAAGCATAACACACTTCCCCACCTACCCACCTATGCAAATGCCCCTTGTTAAATATCCTGGAAGGGCCCATTTCTGACTTGTAGCACCAGTTCTAGGAAAGGAAGCTCTGAACAGGCTTGTGATTTTACACTGGTTTAGTTTTATCCATGTGTAAAATGCTCATGTATAAAACATGCATGTGTCAATGTACCTACCTGCTTAGCTGCTTGTAATTCCATGCACATCTGATTTTCATACATTCCACATTTAGATGTTTAGAGCTGTTTAGAAACTGCAAAGTGCATTTCCTTTGAAAAGAGGCACATGTGAAGTGCTCAGCCCTAGGCACCCTATATTCCGTTGTCTTTCCCTTTCTTCAGCCTCTCCTGGTTGTATGCTGTATTGCAGTGTGCCTACAGGCTCCAGCCCTGCTCCATCATGTGGCCGTTCTATTATGCCAAGTGTAACACACACAAAACAATAGCCAGACCCAGAAGAGTTCTCTGCAAAACAGATGCTTCCCCAGATGCAGTCAGTAAAGCCTTGAAGGAACAAACCTCTACACATAAGCAGAGCCCTTGTGAAGTCAAAAAGGTTCTGCCTTGGCCTCAGTGCAAATGAATAGCTTGCAAGGTCAGAGGCACATCTGAGAACAACAAGCAAATATATCTAAGCACAAATGGGGAAGAAATAATAAATAATATGCAACAGCATTTGGTTCAGAGAGAGTTTAAGTCAAATAACAACACCAAGTGACCTTTAAAAAGAAGGTTATATTTTCATTTGTTCAGTAGAAGACTTATTTCTGTCACAGCAAGGTTCTGGCAACTGTTTCCGGGGATATCTTAGCTTTTGTGTTTCTGTGTTTCATTTGAAGATGCTACAGTTTTAGTTCTGCTTTGGTTTTGTTCCCGTCCCCCCATAGCCGATCACTAGCAGCAATTACTGCTTCTAGAAGGGAACTCACAGAGGCATTAGCAGAACCAGCCATAGTTCTGTTACAGACCTAAGCACAGGTGACCAGGGGTCAAGACGTTTCCTTTGACAAACACAACACTTGTCCAAAGTTATCCATTATCAGCCACATGCTCTGTTCAGAAATAACTGTCACGAAGAAGGTTCTCAGTAAAACCATAGCAAGAAAAGAACAAATCTCTGGCTAGCTCCTGTCCTCATATGAACTGCCAGAAATTCCTAATGACTTACTGGCTTAACTACAGCTATTCTGGGCTTCTAGACTACTTCTGATTCAGAACAGAACACATTCTCTTTTTCATTAGCTTCATGTTGGGGAGAAGATATTTACATTATGCTCATATTGATCAGCAGGCTAACAAAAAAAAAGGTAATTTTTTTGCAAGAAGCACTTTTAAAATGCCACCCAGAAAGGAGCGGATGCTGCTGTCACATCTTTTCTCATCCTAGGGAGGATAGGGAGGGACATTTCCAGCTCTCAAGATCCCAAGCACTGGATGCAGGGAAGTTGTAAGTTTAAAGGAGGGGAGGAAATTCCTTCCAGTATGCTTCAGCCATATCACCATCACTGGGGTGGGTGGCTGGGAACCTGGATTAGTGCAAACCAAAAAACCTCCTGAAAACAAACTTCTGCTCTGCTCTGGAGGGCCAGCCCCAGTGTCCTGTCCCTGTCCCCAAGCTCTGCTCTGTGCTCCCTTGCTCTCCCCGCCCCTGGGGAGCAGAGGGGAGCCCAGCAGCTGCCACTCACATGCCATCACTGAAGGAATTTGTTGCTCGCAAATAAATTTCAACGTTTAAACTGTCCAGGCTCATCTGCGTAGCAACTCTAATACTCTTGCAGCTCCCTCAAATTTCTAAATGCTTAAAGCCATTACAATCTCTTTGTTACTTTACAGTCGGCATCCCATTAACTATTTTCTTACTTTGATGTAACCAGTGTTTTACATTATTTGGAGATTAATTCTGGACAATGAGGCCACATGGCTTGTCTTTTCTTGCAGCAGACCAGCTTAGGAAAGAGAAGCCCAGTCTGCAAGGCAGGGCAGCCTGTCTGCCAGAAATCCCCCATCCCTGCCATCCTGGGAGCTCACCAAGCCCAGCCACACCCTCCACCACCAGGTAGGTGCAAGGTGGGATCCGTGGCCAGGCACTGCAGGCAGCCCCTGGTGCCACAGTTAAAACAGAAGCAAAGCTCTCCTTTACCTCTTCCATCCCAACTTACACTCTAAGTAAACAGATCTAGTGAATCAGAGCGAGTTACATGCTTCAGACATCCATCTATCTGCTCTTTGCATATTAAACTGACAAGAAAAATTTCCATTCCACAAATGCAGAGTGAAAAATGAGGTATGTACCTAATGCATCTATAAGAGGGAAATTAGAATAATACTTTACTTTGATAGATTAATGAGCATACATTAAAGGGAACTCATGATGATGTAAACAAGTAGCATTTACTCAAATGAAAAACATGATTGCTGCAATTAATTTTGCAGCCCATGCCCAGTATTGGCAATACTGCCAAAACAAACCACCACTGAGACTAGCCAATGAAAACCCACCTGGAGAGAGCCAGGTTCCCACAAACACATTCACAATGTATGAGCAAGCATTCGCTTGTCACCCAGACATTTTTGTGCATGCACACAAGAGAAAAACCTCATTTGCACATGTCACATAAAAGTTTGTGGCCTTTGCCTTCAGTCAAAACGCACATCGGGAGGGTTTTTCAGGTGACAAAGTAGTGCAGCTCTCTGCCTGGCTAGCCATCCCATAGCACCGTGAGCTCACTCGTGCCCTACAAACATCACTGCCTTCTCTAGACCCTTTTTCACTTTATTAGGACTTTTGAATACCCATCTACTCCTCCAAAAATACCCCAGGAGCCTCGGTGCTTCATGTTGCCTGTACATCTGACAGGTCCTCCGTGGTATCTGCTAACCGTTCGGGGATTGCTTAATCCAGCTCCTCAGCTACCACACCATGAAGTTCATCACGTCCAGGCTCAACTGGGAGGCTTCTCAGCTCGCCAATCACCCTGTCACCAGCTCTTCCCTTACTTGAGGCTGAGATTTCACCATTTTTCTTATGGTTGCATACATTAATTG
>JAAWXA010001088.1:0-11763 GCA_038090715.1 Florisuga fusca | reverse complement strand
GGGTAGGGTGTCATGTGAATATAAAAACCAGCAAAATTTTTTGGTCGTCAATCTTGGCATTTTTTGCCAGACCTGAATATTTTTATCCTCAGGGAGCCCTTTTGGGGAAAATGGGCTGTGGCCATCGAGGGTTGGTTTACTCCAGGATTCTGGTAAAATGCAAAGCCCTAGCCCGATTGTTGGTGGTACTGTGGGTAGGGTGGCATGTAAGGGTTAGGGCCAGCCAAAGTTTTTATTGGTCAGTCTTTGCATCTTTTGTCCAGTCCCAAGCGTTCGGAGTCTGGGAGCCCTCTTGAGGAAAATGGGCTGTGGCCGTCGAGGGGTGGTATATTCGAGGTTCCTCCTAAAATGCAAACCCGTAGCCCGATTGTTGGTGGTGCTGTGGGTAGGGTGGCATGTGAGGGTTAGGGCCAGCAAAAGTTTTCAGTGGTCAGTTTTTGCATCTTTTGTCCAGTCCCAAGCGTTTGGAGTCTGGGAGCCCTCTTGAGGAAAATTGGCTGTGACCATTGAGTGGTGGTATATTCGGGGTTCCTCCTAAAATGCAAACCTGTAGCCCGATTGTTGGTGGTGCTGTGGGTAGGGTGGCATGTGAGGGTTAGGGCCAGCCAAAGTTTTCAGTTCACCGTCTTTGCATCTTTTCTCCAGTCCCAAGCGTTCAAAAATTAGGAGCCCTCTTGAGGAAAATGGGCTGTGGCGGTCGAGGGGTGGTATATTCGGGGTTCCTCCTAAAATGCAATCCTGTAGCCCTATTTTTGGTAGTTCCGTGGGTAGGGTGGCATGTGAGGGTTAGGGCCAGCCAAAGTTTTCAGTGCTCAGTCTTTGCATCTTTTGTCCAGTCCCAAGTGTTTGGAATATAGGAGCCCTATTGAGCTAAATGGGCTGTGTCAGTCGAGGGGTGGTATATTCGGGGTTCCTCCTAAAATTCAAACCCGAAGCCCGATTGTTGGTGGTGCTGTGGGTAGGGTGGCATGTGAGAGTAAGGGCCAGCAAAAGTTTTCATTGGTCAGTCTTTGCATCTTTTCTCCAGTCCCAAGCGTTCAAAAATTAGGAGCCCTATTGAGGAAAATGGGCTGTGGCCGTCGAGGGGTGGTATATTCGGGGTTCCTCCTAAAATGCAAACCCATAGCCCTATTGTTTGTGGTGCTGTGGGTAGGGTGGCATGTGACGGTTAGGGCCAGCCAATGTTTTCAGTGCTCACTCTTTGCATCTTTTGTCCAGTCCCAAGCGTTCGGAGTCTGGGAGCACTCTTGAGGAAAACAGGCTGTGGCCGTCCAGGTGTGGTATATTCAGGGTTCCTCCTAAAATGCAAACCCGTAGCCTAATTGTTAGTGGTGCTGTGGGTAGGGTGGCATGTGAGGGTTAGGGCCAGCCAAAGTTTTCAGTGGTCACTCTTTGCATCTTTTGTCCAGTCCCAAGCGTTAGGAATCTGGGAGCCCTATTGAGCTAAATGGGTTGTGGCCGTCGAGGGGGTGGTATATTCGGCGTTCCTCCTAAAATGTAAACCCGTAGCCCGATTGTTGGTGGTGCTGTGGGTAGGGTGGCATGTGAGAGTAAGGGCCAGCCAATGTTTTCAGTGCTCACTCTTTGCATCTTTTGTCCAGTCCCAAGCGTTCGGAGTCTGGGAGCCCAATGGAGGTAAATGGGCTGTGGCCGTCGAGGGGTGGTATATTCGGGGTTCCTCCTAAAATGCAAACCCGTAGCCCGATTGTTGGTGGTGCTGTGGGTAGGGTGGCATGTGAGGGTTAGGGCCAGCCAAAGTTTTTAGTGCTCACTCTTTGCATCATTTGTCCAATCCCAAGCGTTCGGAGTCTGGGAGCCCTATTGAGGAAAAAGGGCTGTGGCCGTCGAGGGTAGGTATATTCGGGGTTCGTCCTAAAATGCAAACCCGTAGCCCGATTGTTGGTGGTTCTGTGGGTAGGGTGGCATGTGAGTGTTAGGGCCAGCCAAAGTATTCTGTGCTCACTCTTTTGATTTTTACTACTCCTGTTCAAAATATTCCCTGTGTTAGGGTTAATGTTAAAATTAGGGGTAGGGTTAGGGACAGCCACAGTTTTCAGTGGTCACTCTTTCCATTTTTACTATTCCTGTTCATAAATGATTTATGTTAGGGTTAAGGATAGAATTAGGGGTAGGGTTAGGGTTAGGGTTAGGGTTTGTAAAATAAAAAGCCGTAGCCCGGTCCTTTTTGGTGCTGTGGGTAGGGTGGCATGTGAATATAAAAACAAGCAAAAGTTTTCAGTGGTCAATCGTAGCATCTGTTTGCCATTACCGAGAGTTCGTATTTTAAGGGAGCCCTATTGGGGAAAATGGGCTGTGGCCATCGAGGGTTGGTTTAGTCCAGGATTCTGGTAAAATGCAAAGCCCTAGCCCGATTGTTGGTGGTACTGTGGTTAGGGTGGCATGTAAGGGTTAGGGCCAGCCAAAGTTTTCAGTGGTCAGTCTTTGCATCTTTTGTCCAGTCCCAAGCGTTTGGAGTCTGGGAGCCCTCTTGAGGAAAATGGGCTGTGGCCGTCGATGGGTGGTATATTCGGGGTAAATCTTAAAATGCAAACCCATAGCCCGATTGTTGGTGGTGCTGTAGGTATGGTGGCATGTGAGGGTTAGGGCCAGCCGAAGTTTTCAGTGCTCACTCTTTGCATCTTTTGTTGAGTCCCAACCGTTCGGAGTCTGGGCGCCCTATTGAGGAAAATGGGCTGTGGCCGATGAGCGGTGGTATATTTGGGGTTCCTCCTAAAATGCAAACCCGTAGCCCGATTGTTGGTGGTGCTGTGGGTAGGGTGGCATGTGAGGGTTAGGGCCAGCAAAAGTTTTCAGTGGTCAGTTTTTGCATCTTTTGTCCAGTCCCAAGCGTTTGGAGTCTGGGAGCCCTCTTGAGGAAAATTGGCTGTGGCCGTCAAGGGGTGGTATATTCGGGGTTCCTCCTAAAATGCAAACTCGTAGGCTGATTGTTGGTGGTGCTGTGGGTAGGGTGGCATGTGAGTGTTAGGGCCAGCCAAGGTATTCTGTGCTCACTCTTTCATTTTTACTACTCCTTTTCAAAAAATTCCCTGTGTTAGGGTTAAGGTTAAAATTAGGGGTAGGGTTAGGGTTAGGGTTTGTAAAATAAAAACCTGTAGCCAGGTCTTTTGTGGTGCTGTGGGTAGGGTGGCATGTGAATATAAAAACCAGCAAAATTTTTTGGTGGTCAATCTTGGCATTTTTTGCCAGACCTGAGTATTTTTATCCTCAGGGAGCCCTATTGGGGAAAATGGGCTGTGGCACTCGAGGGGTGGTATAGTCCATGTTTCTGGTCAAATGCAAACTCGTAGCCTGATTGTTGGTGGTGCTGTGAGTAGGGTGGCAGGTGAGGGTTAGGGCCAGCAACAGTTTTCAGTGGTCACTCTTTCCATTTTTACTATTCCTGTTCATAAATGCTTTATGTTAGGGTTAAGGATAGAATTAGGGGTAGGGTTAGGGTTAGGGTTAGGGTTAGGGTTTGTAAAATAAAAGCCCGTAGCCCGGTCTTTTGTGGTGCTGTGGGTAGGGTGGCATGTGAATATAAAAACCAGCAAAATTTTTTGGTGGTCAATCTTGGCATTTTTTCCAGACCTGAATATTTTTATCCTTAGGGAGCCCTATTGGGGAAAATGGGCTGTGGCACTCGAGGGGTGGTATAGTCCATGTTTCTGGTCCAATGCAAACTCGTAGCCTGATTGTTGGTGGTGCTGTGAGTATGGTGGCAGGTGAGGGTTAGGGCCAGCCACAGTTTTCAGTGGTCACTCTTTCCATTTTTACTATTCCTGTTCATAAATGCTTTATGTTAGGGTTAATGATAGAATTAGGGGTAGGGTTAGGGTTAGGGTTAGGGTTAGGGTTAGGGTTCGTAAAATAAAAAGCCGTAGCCCGGTCCTTTTTGGTGCTGTGGGTAGCGTGGCATGTGAATATAAAAACAAGCAAAAGTTTTCAGTGGTCAATAGTAGCATCTGTTTGCCATTACCGAGAGTTCGTATTTTAAGCGAGCCCCATAGGGGAAAATGGGCTGTGGCCATCGAGGGTTGGTTTACTCCAGGATTCTGGTAAAATGCAAAGCCCTAGCCCGATTGTTGGTGGTACTGTGGGTAGGGTGGCATGCAAGGGTTATGGCCAGCCAAAGTTTTCATTGGTCAGTCTTTGCATCTTTTGTCGAGTCCCAAGCGTTTGGAGTCTGGGAGCCCTATTGAGGAAAATGGGCTGTGGCCGTCGAGGGGTGGTATATTCGGTGTTCCTCCTAAAATGCAAACACATAGCCCGATTGTTGGTGGTGCTGTGGGTAGGGTGGCATGTTAGAGTTAGGACCAGCCAAAATTTTTAGTGGTCACTCTTTGCATCTTTTGTCCAGTCCCAAGCGTTCGGGGTTTGGTAGCCCTGTTGAGGAACATGGGCTGTGGCCGTCCAGGGGTGGTACATTCGGGGTTCCTCCTAAAATGCAAACCCATAGCCCGATTGTTGGTGGTGCTGTGGGTAGGGTGGCATGTGAGGGTTAGGGTTAGAGAAAGTTTTCAGTGGTCAGTCTTTGCATCTTTGGTCCAGTCCCAAGCGTTCGGAGTCTGGGAGCCCTATTGAGGAAAAAGGGCTGTGGCCGTCGAGGGGTGGTATATTCGGGGTTCCTCCTAAAATGCAAACCCGTAGCCCGACTTTTGGTGGTGCTGTGGGTAGGGTGGCATGTGAGGGTTAGGGCCAGCCAAAGTTTTCAGTGGTCAGTCTTCTCATCTTTTGTCCAGTCTCAAGCGTTCAGTGTTTGGTAGCCCTATTGTGGAAAATGGGCTGTGGCCCTCGAAAAGTGGTACATTCGGGGTTCCTCCTAAAATGGAAACCCGTAGCACGATTGTTGGTGGTGCTGTGGGTAGTGTGGCATTTGAGGGTTAGGGCCAGCCAAAGTTTTCATTGCACATTCTTTGCATCTTTTGTACAGTCCCAAGCGTTCGGAGTCTGGGAGCCCTCTTGAGGAAAATGGGCTGTGGCCGTCAAGGTGTGGTATATTTGGAGTTCCTCCTAAAATGCAAACCCGTAGCCCGATTGTTGGTGGTGCTGTGGGTAGGGTGGCATGTGAGGGTTAGGGCCAGCCAAAGTTTTCAGTGGTCAGTCTTTGTATCTTTTGTGCAGACCCAAGCGTTCTGAGTCTGGGAGCTGTATTCGGTAAAAATGGGCTGTGGCCGTCGAGCGGTGGTATAGTCCAGGTTCCTGGTCAAATGCAAACTCGTAGCCTGATTGTGGGTGGTGCTGTGGGTAGGGTGGCATGTGAGTGTTAGGGCCAGCCAAAGTTTTCAGTGCTCACTCTTTGCATCTTTTGTCCATTCCCAAGCGTTCGGAGTCTGGGAGCCCTATTGGGAAAATGGGCTGTGGCTGTCGAGGGGTGGTATATTTGGGGTTCCTCCGAAAATGCAAACCCATAGCCCGATTGTTCGTGGTGCTGTGGGTAGGGTGGCATGTGAGGGTTAGGGCCAGCTAAAGTTTTCAGTGGTCAGTCTTTGCATCTTTTGTCCAGTCCCAAGCGTTCGGAGTCTGGGAGCCCTCTTGAGGAAAATGGGCTGTGGCCGTCGAGGTGTGGTATATTCGGGGTTCCTCCTAAAATGCAAACCCGTAGCCCGATTGTTGGTGGTGCTGTGTGTAGGGTGGCATGTGAGGGTTAGGGCCAACCAAAGTTTTCAGTGGTCAGTCTTTGCATCTTTTGTCCATTCCCAAGCCTTCAAAGTCTGGGAGCCCTTTTGAGGAAAATGTGATATTCTCGTCGAGGTGAGGTATATTCTGGGTTTCTCCTAAAATGCAAACCCGTAGCCCGATTGTTGCTGGTGCTTTGGGTAGGGTGGCATGTGAGGGTTAGGGCAAGCCAAAATTTTTAGTGGTAAGTCTTCGCATCTTTTGTCTAGTCCCAAGCGTTAGGAGTCTGGGAGCCCTATTGAGGAAAATGGGTTGTGTCCGTCGAGGGGTGGTATATTCAGGTTTCCTCCTAAAATGCAAACCTGTAGCCTAATTGTTAGTGGTGCTGTGGGTAGGGTGGCATGTGAGGGTTAGGGCCAGCCAATGTTTTCAGTGCTCACTCTTTGCATCTTTTGTCCAGTCCCAACGGTTGGGAGTCTGGGAGCCCAATGGAGGTAAATGGGCTGTGGCTGTCGAGGGGTGGTATATTCGGGGTTCCTCCTAAAATGCAAACCCGTAGCCCGGTTTTTGGTGGTGCTGTGGGTAGGGTGGTATGTTACGGTTAGGGCCAGTCAATGTTTTCAGTGGTCAGTTTTTGCATGTTTTGTCCAGTCCCAAGTGTTCGGAGTCTAGGAGCCCTATTGAGCTAAATGGGCTGTGACCATTGAGTGGTGGTATATTCGGGGTTCCTCCTAAAATGCAAACCTGTAGCCCGATTGTTGGTGGTGCTGTGGGTAGGGTGGCATGTGAGGGTTAGGGTCAGCCAAAGTTTTCAGTTCACCGTCTTTGCATCTTTTCTCCAGTCCCAAGCGTTCAAAAATTAGGAGCCCTCTTGAGGAAAATGGGCTGTGGCGGTCGAGGGGTGGTATATTCGGGGTTCCTCCTAAAATGCAATCCTGTAGCCCTATTTTTGGTAGTTCCGTGGGTAGGGTGGCATGTGAGGGTTAGGGCCAGCCAAAGTTTTCAGTGGTTAGTCTTTGCATATTTTGTCCAGTCCCAAGTGTTTGGAATATAGGAGCCCTATTGAGCTAAATGGGCTGTGTCAGTCGAGGGGTGGTATATTCGGGGTTCCTCCTAAAATTCAAACCCGAAGCCCGATTGTTGGTGGTGCTGTGGGTAGGGTGGCATGTGAGGGTTAGGGCCAGCCAAAGTTTTCAGTGGTCAGTCTTTGCATCTTTTGTCCAGTCCCAAGCGTTCAGTGTTTGGTAGCCCTATTGAGGAAAATGGGCTGTGGCCGTTGAGAGGTGGTATATTAGGGGTTCCTCCTAAAATGCAAACCCGTAGCCCGATTGTTGGTGGTGCTGTGGGTAGGGTGGCATGTGAGGGTTAGGGCCAGCCAAAGTTTTCAGTGGTCAGTGTTTGCATCTTTTGTCCAGTCCCAAGCGTTCAGAGTCTGGGAGCCCTATTGAGCTAAAATGGGCTGTTGCCGTCCAGGGGTTGTTTATTCAGGGTTCCTCCTAAAATGCGAACCCGTAGCCCGATTGTTGGTGGTGCTGTGGGTAGGGTGGCATGTGAGGGTGAGGACCAGCCAAAGTTTTCAGTGGTCAGTGTTTTTGCATCTTTTGTCCAGTCCCAAGCGATCGGAGTCTGGGAGCCCTATTGAGGAAAATGGGCTGTGGCCATCGAGGGGTGGTATATTCGGGTTTCGTCCTAAAATGCAAATATGTAGCCATATTGTTGGTGGTTCTGTGGGTAGGATGGCATGTGAGGGTAAGGGCCAGCAAAAGTTTTCAGTGCTCACTCTTTGCATCTTTTGTCCAGTCCCAAGCGTTCGGAGTCTGGGAGCCCTATTGAGGAAAATGGGCTGTGGTCTCCAGGGTTGTTATATTCGGGGTTCCTCCTAAAATGCAAACCCGTAGCCCGATTGTTGGTGGTGCTGTGGGTAGGGTGGCATGTGAGAGTAAGGGCCAGCAAAAGTTTTCATTGGTCAGTCTTTGCATCTTTTCTCCAGTCCCAAGCGTTCAAATTGTCGGAGCCCTATTGAGGAAAATGGGCTGTGGCCGTCGAGGGGTGGTATATTCGGGGTTCCTCCTAAAATGCAAACCCGTAGCCCGATTGTTGGTGGTGCTGTGGGTAGGGTGGCATGTGAGGGTTAGGGCCAGCCAAAGTTTTCAGTGCTCACTCTTTGCATCTTTTGTCCAGTCCCAAGCGTTCGGAGTCTGGGAGCCCTATTGAGGAAAATGGGCTGTGGCCGTCGAGGGGTGGTATATTCGGGGTTCCTCCTAAAATGCAAACCCGTAGCCCGATTGTTGGTGGTGCTGTGGGTAGGGTGGCATGTGAGGGTTAGGGCCAGCCAAAGTTTTCAGTGCTCACTCTTTGCATCTTTTGTCCAGTCCCAAGCGTTCGGAGTCTGGGAGCCCTATTGAGGAAAATGGGCTGTGGCCGTCGAGGGGTGGTATATTCAGGGTTCATCATAAAATGCAAACCCGTAGCCCGATTGTTGGTGGTGCTGTGGGTAGGGTGGCATGTGAGGGTTAGGGCCAGCCAAAGTTTTCAGTGGTCAGTCTTTGCATCTTTTGTCCAGTCCCAAGCGTTCGGAGTCTGGGAGCCCTATTGAGGAAAATGGGCTGTGGCCGTCGAGGGGTGGTATATTCGGGGTTCCTCCTAAAATGCAAACCCGTAGCCCGACTTTTGGTGGTGCTGTTGGGTAGGGTGGCATGTGAGTGTTAGGGCCAGCCAAAGTATTCTGTGCTCACTCTTTTCATTTTTACTACTCCTGTTCAAAAAATTCCCTGTGTTAGGTTTAAGGTTAAAATTAGGGGTAGGGTTAGGGTTAGGGTTAGGTTTAGGGTTTGTAAAATAAAAACCTGTAGCCCGGTGTTTTGTGGTGCTGTGGGTACGGTGGCATGTGAATATAAAAACCAGCAAAAGTTTTCGGTGGTCAATCTTGGCATTTGTTTGCCAGACCTGAAAGTTTGTATCCTAAGGGAGTCCTATTGGGGAAAATGGGCTGTGGCCCTCGAGGGGTGGTATAGTCCAGGTTTCTGGTCAAATGCAAACTCGTAGCGTGATTTTTGGTGGTGCTGTGGGTAGGGTGGCATGTGAGGGTTAGGGCCAGCCAAAGTTTTCATTGCTCACTCTTTGCATCTTTTGTCCAGTCCCAAGCATTCGGAGTCTGGGAGCCCTATTGGGGAAAATGGGCTGTGGCCATCCAGGTGTGGTATATTCGGGGTTCCTCTTAAAATGCAAACCCGTAGCCTGATTGTTGGTGGTGCTGTGGGTAGGGTGGCATGTGAGGGTTAGGGCCAGCCAAAGTTTTCAGAGGTCAGTGGGTGCTGTGGGTAGGGTGGCATGTGAGGGTTCGGGCCAGCCATAGTTTTCAGTGGTCAGTCTTTGCATCTTTTGTCCAGTCCCAAGCGTTCAGTGTTTGGTAGCCCTATTGTGGAAAATGGGCTGTGGCCCTCGAAAAGTGGTACATTCGGGGTTCCTCCTAAAATGGAAACCCGTAGCCCGATTGTTGGTGGTGCTGTGGGTAGTGTGGCATGTGAGGGTTAGGGCCAGCCAAAGTTTTCAGTTGTCAGTCTTTGCATCTTTTGTCCAGTCCCAAGCGTTCGGAGTCTGGGAGCCCTATTGAGGAAAATGGGCTGTGGCCGTCGAGGGGTGGTATATTCGGTGTTCCTCCTAAAATGCAAACCCGTAGCCCGATTGTTGGTGGTGCTGTGGGTAGGGTGGCATGTGAGGGTTAGGGCCAGCCAAAGTTTTCAGTGGTCACTCTTTGCATCTTTTGTCCAGTCCCAAGCGTTCGGAGTCTGGGAGCCCTATTGAGGAAAATGGGCTGTGGCCGTCGAGGGGTGGTATATTCGGGGTTCCTCCTAAAATGCAAACCCGTAGCCCGATTGTTGGTGGTGCTGTGGGTAGGGTGGCATGTGAGGGTTAGGGCCAGCCAAAGTTTTCAGTGGTCAGTCTTTGCATCTTTTGTCCAGTCCCAAGCGTTCGGAGTCTGGGAGCCCTATTGAGGAAAATGGGCTGTGGCCGTCGAGGGGTGGTATATTCGGGGTTCCTCCTAAAATGCAAACCCGTAGCCCGATTGTTGGTGGTGCTGTGGGTAGGGTGGCATGTGAGGGTTAGGGCCAGCCAAAGTTTTCAGTGGTCAGTCTTTGTATCTTTTGTCCAGTCTCAAGCGTTCGGAGTCTGGGAACCCTCTGGAGGAAAATGGGCTGTGGCCGTCCAGGGGTCGTATATTCGGGGTTCCTCCTAAAATGCAAACCCGTAGCCCGATTGTTGGTGGTGCTGTGGGTAGGGTGGCATGGGAGGCATAGGGCCATCCAGAGTTTTCAGTGGTCAGTCTTCGCATCTTTTGTCCAGTCTCAAGCGTTCGGTGTTTGGTAGCCCTATTGTGGAAAATGGGCTGTGGCCCTCGAAAAGTGGTACATTCGGGGCTCCTCCTAAAATGGAAACCCGTAGCCCGATTGTTGGTGGTGCTGTGGGTAGTGTGGCATGTGAGGGTTAGGGCCAGCCAAAGTTTTCAGTTGTCAGTCTTTGCATCTTTTGTCCAGTCCCAAGCGTTCAATGTTTGGTAGGTCTTTTGAGGAAAATGGGCTGTGGCCGTTGAGGGGTGGTATATTTGGGGTTCCTCTTAAAATGCAAACCCATAGCCCGATTGTTGGTGGTGCTGTGGGTAGGGTGGCATGTGAGGGTTCTGTCTCTNTGGGGTGGAATGTGAGGGTAAGGGCCACCCAAAGTTTTCAGTGCTCACTCTTTGCATCTTTTGTCCAGTCCCAAGCGTTCGGAGTCTGGGAGCCCTGTTGAGGAAAATGTGCTGTGGCCGTCCAGGGGAGGTATATTCAAGGTTCCTCCTACAATGCAAACCCGTAGCCCGATTGTTGGTGGTGCTGTGGGTAGGGTGGCATGTGAGGGTTAGGGCCAGCCAAAGTTTTCAGTGGTCAGTCTTTGTATCTTTTGTCCAGACCCAAGCGTTCTGAGTCTGGGAGCTCTATTCGGTAAAAATGGGCTGTGGCCGTCGAGCGGTGGTATAGTCCAGGTTTCTGGTCAAATGCAAACTCGTAGCCTGATTGTGGGTGGTGCTGTGGGTAGGGTGGCATGTGAGGGTTAGGGCCATCCAAAGTTTTCAGTGCTGACTCTTTGCATCTTTTGTCCAGTCCCAAGCGTTCAAAAATTAGGAGCCCTCTTGAGGAAAATGGGCTGTGGCGGTCGAGGGGTGGTATATTTGCGGTTCCTCCTAAAATGCAATCCTGTAGCCCGATTTTTGGTAGTTCCGTGGGTAGGGTGGCATGTGAGGGTTAGGGCCAGCCAAAGTTTTCAGTGCTCAGTCTTTGCATCTTTTGTCCAGTCCCAAGCGTTCGGAGTCTGGGAGCCCTATTGAGGAAAATGGGCTGTGGCCGTCGAGGGGTGGTATATTCGGGGTTCCTCCTAAAATGCAAACCCGTAGCCCGATTGTTGGTGGTGCTGTGGGTAGGGTGGCATGTGAGGGTTAGGGCCAGCCAAAGTTTTCAGTGCTCACTCTTTGCATCTTTTGTCCACTCCCAAGCGTTCTGAGTCTGGGAGCCCTTTTGGGGAAAATGGGCTGTGGCCGTCTAGTGGTGGTATATTCGGTGTTCCTACTAAAATGCAAACCCGTAGCCCGATTGTTGGTGGTGCTATGGGTAGGGTGGCATGTGAGGTTAGGGCCAGCCAAAGTTTTCAGTGGTCAGTCTTTGCATCTTTTTTCCAGTCGCAAGCGTTCGGAGTCTGGGAGCCCAATGGAGGAAAATGGGCTTTGACCGTCCAGGTGTGGTATATTCAGGGTTCCTTTTAAAATGCAAACCCGTAGCCTGATTGTTGCTGGTGCTGTGTGTAGGGTGGCATGTGAGGGTTAGGGCCAGCCGAAGTTTTCAGTGCTCAGTCTTTGTATCTTTTGTCCAGTCCCAAGCGTTCGTAGTCTGGGAGCCCTATTGAGGAAAATGGGCTGTGGCTGTCGAGGGGTAGTATATTTGGGGTTCCTCTTAAAATGCAAACCCGTAGCCCAGTTGTTAGTGGTGCTGTGGGTAGGGTAACATGTGAGGGTTAGGGCCAGGCAAAGTTTTCAGTGGTCAGTCTTTGTATCTTCTGTCCAGTCCCAAGCGTTCGGAGTCTGGGAGCCTTATTGAGCTAAATGGGCTGTGACCATCG
>JAAWXA010001086.1:0-11801 GCA_038090715.1 Florisuga fusca | reverse complement strand
TGATGAGTTTTATGCAGATCTCTTTATTCAGACAGCCTGGGCATCTTTCCCCACCAATTCATCTTACAGCACATGGGGCTGTCTGATCCTTCACCTTTAAGAGTTTTTTCTTGAGCATTGTCCAGACTTCCTGAAATCCCTTGCCCTTCAGGACTGCCTCCCTAGGGATTCTCTCAGCCAAACTCTGAAAGAGGCCAAAATTTGCCTGCCAGACCTCCAAGGTGACAGTTCTGCTGACCCTCCTCCTTACTTCTCCAGGGATCAGTTCTTTTTTCACCAAGGCTTGATTTACAGGAGACCAGGCTTCCTAACAAGGGATGGGAAGAGCTTATCCCAGAGCGGTAAAAGGGGTTTAGGACAGGAGATAGCAGGGCTAATTAGCAGAGCTTTCAACTATTATTTCAACTATTTCTGATGCAGCCCAGGATGCTGGTGGCCTTCTTGGCCACCTGGGCACATGCTGGTCCATGTTAAGTAGGCTGTCAACCAGCACCCCCAAGTTCTTCCCTTCCAGGCAGCTATCCAGCCACTCCTCCCCATGTCTGTAGCATTTTATGTACATGTTTTGACCAGAATGCAGGACCTGGCACTTGTCCTGGTACAGTCTCACACAATTCACCTCAGTCCATCGACCCAGCCTGTCCAGGTCCCTCTGTAGAACCTTTCTAGTCTCTGGCAGATCCACACTCCCACCCAGCTTGGTGTCATCTGCAAAGTGCCTGAGGGTGCACTCACCCCCCTGTCCAGATCATTGATCAAGAGATTGAAGCAGAGCAGTCCCAGCACCCTGGGGAACACCACTGGTGAGCGGCCACCAGCTGGACTGAGCTCCACTCACCACAACTCTTTGGGCCCAGACATCAGCCAGGGTTTGACCCACTGAAGAGGCCACTGCTCTAGGCCAGAGGTAGCCAGTTTCTCCAGAAGGATTTTGTGGACAATGCTGCTGAAATCTTTACTCAAGTCAAGGCAGTCAACATCCTCCACCTTTCCCTCATTCAATCAGTGGTCACCTTGTCACAGAAGGAGATCAGGTTGGTCAAGCAGTCCCTGCCTTTCATAAACCCATGCTGTCTGGCCCCCATCTCCTGGCTGTCCTGCACATGCTGTGTAATGGCACTCAGACCATCTGCTCCATCCCCTTCCCTGCCACTGGTCAAGCTGACAGGCCTCTATCTCCCTGGATCCTCCTTTTGGCCCTTCTTGTAGGTGGGGATGACAGCTGCCAATCTCCAGTCTACTGACCTCTCCCCAGTCAGCCAGGACTGCTGAGAAATGATGACAAGAGGCTTGGTGAGCACTTCTGCCAGCTCCCTCAGTACCTTTGTGTGGGTCCCATCTGGCCCCATAGACTTGTGTGTCTCTGGGTGGTGCAGGAGGTCCCTGACCATCTCCCCTTGGATCCTGGGGGCTCCATTCTGCTCCCTGTCCCTGTCTGCCAGCTCAGGGGACTGGCTACCCCAGAAACAAGTGATTCTACTGCTGAAGACTGAGACAAAGATGGCATTTAGTCCTCAGCCTTCTCCTCACCCTTGGTCACTGTTTCCTCCTGGCATCCAATAAAGGATGGAGATTCTCCTTCACCCTCCTTTTGTTGCTGATGTTTTCACAGAAACATTGATTATTTCACACTGGGTTTGGCCATTGTAATTTTTTCCCTCTGTACCCTCCTGATATCATGTAATCCTCCTGAGTGTCCTACTCCCTTTTCCAAAGACCGCAAACTCTCTTTTTTTGATGAGTTTTTATCAGATCTCTCTATTCAGAGAGGCAGGGCATCTTTCCCCACCAATTTATCTTACAGCACATGGGGCTGTCTGATCCTTCACCTTTAAGGGTTTCTTCTTGAGCAGTGTCCAGACTTCCTGTAATCCCTTGCCCTTCAGGACTGCCTCCCTAGGGATTCTCTCAACCAGACTCTGAAAGAGGCCAAAATTTGCCTGCCAAACCTCCAAGGTGACAGTTCTGCTGACCCTCCTCCTTACTTTGTCAGGGATCAGTTCTTTTTTCACCAAGGCTTGATTTACAGGAGACCAGGCTTCCTAACAAGGGATGGGAAGAGCTTATCCCACAGAGGTAAAAGGGGTTTAGGACAGGGGATAGCAGGACTAATTAGCAGAGCTTTACACTATTATTTCAACTATTTGTCATACAGTCCAGGATGCTGGTGGCCTTCTTGGCCACCTGGGCACATGCTGGTCCATTTTCAGTATGCTGTCAACCAGTACTCCCAGGTCCCGAGGTCCTTCCCTGGCAGTTTTCTTGCCATTTCTCCCAAAACCTGCAGCGTGTAGTGGGGATTTTTGACCAAAATGCAGGAACTGGAATGTGGCCTGGAACAGTCTCAAACAGTTCACCTTGGAAGGTTTGGACCGGAGGGAAATAACAAGAACTCTCACCCCCAGGGTATCTTTGTGTTCCAGGTTTACCCAGGGCAGTCCTGCAACAGCCCAGGATTTTGTTTTCAAGGCAAAGCCTTGATCAGATTAAGAGGAAATGACACTCAAAGTTTTTTTTCTCTACAGTCAAAATATCAGTTCTGTTGCTTCAACAATTAAAGTTTATTTTCGAGCATTTGTTAGGGAACACAAATCACCCAAAGGTATGTATGAATGTATATATCATAACAGCACAAAAGTAGACACTTCAATGTTCATGCTGTGCAATCACAAAGGCTGATTGCTTGGATCACAAAACCCACATACTCAAATGACATCTCAACAATCCAATCCCCTCACCCCGTGAGTCCAAATATCACAAGGCATGATGCTATCATAAGGCAATGTCATAAGGCAATGATACCATGATGGCTACAAGCTCAGCATCTTCACTCCAGCCTCTTCAGTTCAGGCAGTGGTGATATGTATGATGTGCAGAGTCCTTGTTCTTCAAGCAGTGTCACCTCCAAAGCTAAGGGTTCTGTAGCAACATCCTTGGGATTGGATGTACCTGTGAATTGAGTTCCCCAAAAGCATTTCTAATTCAATTGTTCAAAAGGTGCATTTGACAAACTGATGTGTTTTAGGGTAGGACACTCCAAATTAGAGAATTATTGGTGGCATTGTATGCAGTAACTCTGTACAATGATCACAAACTTCATAACACTAGAGCATAACAAACCAAATAAGAATGGGAAACTTATACAATAGCAGCAGAATTATAAATACAAAAAGATCTTGTAATTAATTTTGTCTCAGTTTTGTTCCTTCTGCTCACCTGCAACTTTCATGTATCCCCTAATCTGTTCTCATGGATAAGTTTTCCATAGTAACTACATTCCATTATCACATAAACCCTGGCCATACACACACACCTACCTATGTTAATCAGCTAGAAAATTTCCATGAGACTCCCTTAAACTATTGCTTATACATTTCTACTGCTTCTAATAATCTACTTCTGTAAAACCATTGCATATATGTTTCTTTAAAATACTACTTTTATTTCGGTAACACTACTGCTTCACAAGAAATCAATCAATCAAGCAAGCAAGGAAGATGTTCTGGGGCTTTCCAGCCAGATTCTTTTCTACTGAGCTCTCACCAACTTGTTCAATCCTCTTCGAAAAAAAAATCCAAGTTGTAATTCGCTTATTTCAGGAGACAACTGACAGAAGCCTTACTGCAGGCTGCTCGAGGTGTCCCATCACATCACCCATGGTGTCACAGAGGTTTCAGGAGAGCTCATGAAGCATCCCTCCTGACAGGCAAGGAGCAGTAACGCTCCTCTGAAGAGCTGTGCCAGCTCCTGGAGTCTACAGGCATCTACAAGGTGGTGAAGGGTCTGGAGAACAAGTGCTCTGAGGAGAGACTGAGGGAACTGGGAATGTGCAGTTTGGAGAAGATGAGGCTGAGAGGAGAGTTTCTTGCTCTGTACAACTCCCTGACAGGAGGTTGTGTTGAGGTGGGTGCTGGCCTCTTCTCTCAAGTGAACAATGAGAGGACAAGAGGACATGGCCTGAAGTTGCACCAGGGGAGGTTTAGCTCAGATCTGAGGAACAATTTCTTTACTGAGAGAATAGTTAGGTGTGGGAATAGTCAGCCCAGGAAGGTGATTGAACCACCATCCTGGGCATATTTAAAAACTGTGTAGTAGAGATGATCCTGCTCTGTTGCTGTCAGCATTGTCCTGCAGTCTGCTGCCTCCCTCTTCTACTGCTCCCTCAGCTGCACTCCCAGCCTGCTGTGCAGGAAAAGTGTCCAGGATCCCATCCTGCACATCCCTTTAGGAGGGTGTCATAATTCTAAATACTTTTCTGTTTTTTCCTTATTTGGTAAAAAATCCTTCATGATGCTGAAGCAAATATTAAAATTCAAAATTTTGGATGGGACATGAATGGTTCCTGAGCTGACTCCATTTTGTTGTCCACAACAAGCTGAAGAAAGCATCATTGGTGTGATGGAGCTTGGAAAAGGAGGTCAACTTGACCCTTCATACTTGGTGATGGCTGTGATGGGTCGAGTCATGACAGATGAAATCTATTTTCCAGTAAAATCTCATCTTGCACTGGGAGCAGCTTTAATGTTTTTCACTGGTATGGAGACGTTCATGGGACTTCAAATTCCAGCGTTGACTGAAGCTCTTCCCACAGTCGGGACACTTGTAGGGACGTTCACCCCTATGGATCCGTAGGTGTCTGGTGAGACTCAAGCTGGCTGTGAAGCTCTTCCCACACTGGGGACACGTGTAGGGTTTTTCCTCAGTGTGGACATGTTGGTGATTAATCCAGGAGGTGCTCCTGTTGAAGGCTTTCCCACAGTGAGTGCAGGGATACAACTTCTCTCCTGTATGGATGCGGTGATGGCGTGACAATGAGGAACTCCGGGTAAACTCCTTCCCACACTCCAGACACTTGTAGGGTTTCTCTCCCGTGTGGATGAGGTGATGCTGTGATAAGTTGGACCGTGTGGGAAAACTCCTTCCCACACTCCAGACACTTATAGGGTTTCTCTCCCGTGTGGATGAGGTGATGCTGTGATAAGTTGGACCGTGTGGTAAACTCCTTCCCACACTCCACACTTGTAGGGTCTCTCTCCCGTGTGGATGCGGCGATGCTCTGATAAATGGGAAATCCGGCTAAACCCCTTCCCACACTCAGAACATTTAAAGGGTTTCTCACCATTATGGATCCGTTGGTGCTGGATAAAATCTGATCTCCTGATAAACTCTTTCCCGCAGTCAGGGCAGGTGTAGGACATGGTGCCTGTGGGATGGTGTCACCCTTGGACCAGATCCGAGCTGTCACTAAACCGTCTCACACAGTCAGGACATCTCTGGGGTCTCTCACCCCGATGGATTTTCTGATTTTGGAGATGGTCGAGTGGATCCTAAGCCTTCTCGCACATTCCTCAATGATTGTCAAACTCTTCTCCTGGATGGAGTCAATGATTTTTCAACAAAATTACACTTATACCAAAATCTTTCCTATCCTTAGGACACGCAGGGAGGTTTTTCCCCAGATGGAGACACCCCCTGTCTGTGAAAGAAGTCATAGTGTAGTGACAAAGAAGAGTTCGGGCTTTTTGTGGGGTGAGGGCAGCCAATCCTACATCAAACTGTTGGTGAAAATGGAGTGTGAGGTTAAATAGGAAGGTTACCCATGGAGTTGGACACCCGCTGATCATCCTTTACGTCATCTTTAGGAGCTACACTGGCACCCAAAACCCAAAGGGGCACTGTGTAGGGCAAGGGGTGCTGGGGTTTTGAGCCACTCCTGGCTTGAGCTGTGATGACACAGTTGTACTGACACTGCAAGAGGTAATTTAGGACTCCCCCACTGGAGTTTTTCCTGTATATTTGTGTATATTTAGTAATTTTTCCTCTTTATCATTACTGTTTCATTAAAGTTGTGTAGTTTAGTTTCCAACCCATAAGCCTCTCTCCCTTATTCTCTCTCCTTTCCTAATCAGGGAGGAGAGGGGGACTAATAGAGAGCATCTGTTATTTGGTTTAATTGCCAGGCTGGTGTTAAACCGTGACAGATTTTATTGGTGCCCAACCAATAAAATGTGTTAAACCTGATAATTTTATTGGTGTTAATAGTGGGTCCTGAGCTAATTGGCTCTAGTCCAGTCCAAATTTTGACTAATTTCCCTAAATAGTTTGAATTAAATCTCTGGGGTGATTTCAGGGTCTTATATCTCAATCAACCACTTCGGTGTGAGTTTGGGTTCCCCATCATGGTACCAAATCCCACCATGTCCTTGCGATTCCCCTGTCACACACACATGCAGGATGAGCTGCCATCCACTGGGATGAGTTGGGGTCTCCTGAGATATTTTGGGAGTCCTTGACTGTGGCTCCTGAGCCCTGGGATTATTACGTCCCCTGGAAGGACTCCGGGGTTGCCATTGTTACCCCTGGCTCCAGGGTGATTTGAGGGACCCCAGTTGCAGTGTCCAAAGGGGTGCACCTTAGGGGTGACTTTGGGGTCCCTACCTCAGCCCTGCCCACTAGAATGTTTTGGGCTCCCCCCGAATTAGTTGGAGGGAGATAAAATCACAGCTCCTCTGCCCTCCAGATGAGTTGGGGGCTGTTCCAATTCCACTACCCTCACCCCAGGGATAAGTTTAGTTCCACCTCTTCCTCCTCCCTCCCATATCTTGTGTGGCACTCCCCCAGTTTGGGCAGTATTGGGACTGACCACCCCACTCCCATCACCTCCCGGTACCTGCAGGGGGGGCACAGCCCAGGCTGGTGGGAAGGGGGGGCGATGCTCTGGTGGTCACCAGTTGGGGGGTCCCGGCTGTGGGGCTGGGGGTGTGGGTGCAGCCCCGGGGTACTGGAGCAAAATCTTCCTGGAGCTGCAGCAGAATGTGGGAAGCAGCGGGGGAAGGAAGAAAAGTTGGAGAGGGGCCTGGTTGGAGAGGGGTCAGGTCTGGGGGGAGGGACCTGACCCAGGGGGGGTGGGACCTGACCCAGAGGGTGAGGTTGGAAGTTGGCAGGGGTTGTGGACACCCAGCTTGTGTCCTGGGGAAGGTGGGTGGGGACATCAGGCCTGTAGCATGGGCAGGGGGAGGGGACACATCACATCTGGGTGGTGCTGACCCAACCTCAACACAAAGCCCTCAGGCCCTGGAGATAAGAGGCTGTTAATTCACTGCCTTCAGGTGTAAACTCAGGGAGACAATGACCAGCCCAGGTCAGGGTTACTGCCCTGAAGGTTCTTCTTTCTCCTTCCTCTCCATTTCACACTCAGCTTGTTTCTGATCCTGGGACCAATTTACTCTCAAGTAATTTTTTTTTTTTCTTCCGAGAACCTTGAGTTTTGGAGGCTGCAGACTACAACTCTGCTAGAGCAAGGGAGATCAGAAGTCTTGTGTTGGGTTCTCCACAGCTCTGGAATGTGGGATCCATGTGACCATGATCTAAAGTCCAGGGCAGCTGTTCTGACCTGGCCAACGCCAGTGTTCTACAGTATGACCACACACACCCTCCCTGTAGAGCAGGAAGTTGGTCAGAATGACCCTTAGAGGTCTCTTCCAAGCCAAACCAGTCTATGGTTTAAGTCTGGGGGCATGGCTTGGCTTCTTTCATGGCTGCCTTCCCCAGTGGGTCCCATCCTACCAGGCAATGTTCCCACACCTGGGACCTCCTCCTCCACTTGCCATGACCATCACCTTCCCAGAGGAACCATCATAATCATTGTTCACATTAGATCATTACTATTATGATGCTATTAAGACACTTGTCATTGCAAACCTTGGGGATTCATTCATTCTCCCCTTTCCCCTCCAAGAGATTTTCCAGTGATTAAAATCTGTCTAAACTTCAAGGCTTGTCAAAAGGTATGTGAGCTTTGGGAATGATCACCTGGCACCCCCTCTATCATTACCAAGGGTTACACATTTTATCACAGAATCATCAAAAGAGGAAGTGTTCAAGGCCAGGCTGGATGGGGCTTAGAGCATCCTGGTCAAGTGGGAGATGTCCCTGCCCATAAAGGGGGTTGGAGCTAGATGATCTCTCAGGTCCCCTCAAACCCAAACCATTCTGTGATTCATGGTTCTACAGGCACAAAAGGGAAGGTTATGGGCTGTGTAAAACACCCCCATGAGTCTCAAAGGGGGGATTTGTTATCGAAAGGAGAGGGTTAACAGCCACAATGGTTACTCCAGCCTTAAAAACCTGCAGGGCTGGTGTGATGAGGGCGGGGAGGAGGGAATGGGAGGACACACTTCCTGATCTGATCACAAAACAAAGACCTCAGAAGTCTGGAGATAAGAAGCTGTTGAATCAGTGCTTTCAGGTGTAAATCAGGAGGACAATGACCAAGGCAGCCTCTACTGCCCTGGAGGTTTTTCTTTGTCTTTGGTCTGCACAGCAAACTCTAATATTTTCTCCAAAAGGCTTCAGGCTTTGGGGCAATGTCTCCTGGCACCTTTTCTGGGCAGAACTTAATAAACCAAATATCTCTGCTCTGGGTGGGGATTGTTTTTTTAAGAGAATGTGAAGAACCCGGACTGGGGGATCCCGAGGTAGAGAGTGGAAATATTCTGAGTGAATCTACATCTTCTGAGAATGAGTTTGAATTTGATCTGGAATTAAAAGGTGGTGGAAGCACAACCCCCCCATACTGGGGACAGGGCAGCAGGAGCCAGTGGACAGCGGAGCACAGATCATACAGTCCTGATGTCATTTATTAACTGAAAGAGATAAAAGTTATGCAAAAAGTCACATTTGGTGAAAAATCACACAAAAGTGAAGAAGTGAGAGATGCAGAATAAAAATAGGGCTCACATAACACTGAAGCAGTAAGAACTAGAGAAAACCAGGTTTTAATTTATGAAAAAAATATCCCAAGTGGGCAACAGCCTGGCCTTGAGAGAGTCCTGCAAGATCCCTCTAAGACAGATGGGAGTGATGGGAAGGAGCACTCCCCACAACTCCCCACAACTTATCCTGGTCATAGCCTTGAGCACTGGGTAGAAAATCACAGACTCACAGATAGTTAGGGGTTGGAAGGGACCTCAAAAGATCATTGAGTCCAACCCTCTGCCAGAGCAGAATCACCTGCAGGAGGTCACGTAGGAACAGTTCCTGGTGGGTTTTGAATGTCCCCAGAGGAGACTCCATGACCTCCCTGAGCTACCTGTGCCTGTTCTCTGTCTCCCTCACAGAAAAAAAAAATTCTCCTTGTGTCTATATGAAACCTCCTACGCTCAAGCTTCTCTCTGTTGCCTCTCGTCCTATCATTGGGCATAACTGGGAAGAGCCTGGCACCATCCTCCTGCCTCTCTCCATTTGTCTATCTGTAAACATGAATGATGTTTCCCTTCCTTCTCCCCTTCTCCAAGCAGAAGAGCCCCAGCTCTCTCAGCCTTCCCTTATAAGGGAGATTTTCCATTTCTCTATCATTTTCCTGCAGGTGCAGACATTTTTATGTAAACCTCTGGATTATTATCACTTGGAGAATGCTGCTAGAGTGTCTCCTCTAACATTGAAAATTGCTCCTTAACTCCACCAAGAAAAATTAACAATTTACATCTTCACATCTTGAAGATGTAAAGGAAATTACAAAAACATTAACAGCCCTTTAGGACATATGAGATACTGAGAGAAGAATGAAGATATATCTCAGGAAATCAAAGAACAAAAAAATCAAAGTACCTGAAGATATGAATGGGCCTCACAGAGCCTGCCAGAGCTTGTTAATTAGGGCAGGTGCTAAACAGCCCCTGGGGGTCAGAGATGTCTGTGGACAAGTCTGAGCCCTCAAAGTGACCAAGAGAACTGGGGCTGGGAGGAGCTGCCAGGGGCACCTCCAGGACCTGGGTTAAAACCAAAGGTGGCACCTGGGCCTACCTGAACCAGAGACTGGGCAGGAGGATTCCACGGAATGGGTTGGAGGAACCTTGAAGATCACTGAGTCCCATGGGCAGGGACACCTTCCACCAGCCCAGGTTGCTCCAAGACACACCTAACCTGCCCTTTAACACTTCCAATATCCACAGCTTCTCAGGGAGGATTTACAGTGAGGATTTGGAGAACCCTTCCCGGCAAGTGGGAAAATCCTACGTGATGTGTCCACCCATAGGGGAGGCATCCAAAGTCCCTGCAAGGGGGTCCAGCCCTATATACCAAACACCCTGCAAGTCAGGAGGACTTTGCATATTACACTATGCGGAAACTTCTGGTTCATCTCCTGACCACCCGTGACCAGGACTGGGCCAGAGTCCAGGGTGTGGTTGGCAGGGTTTCTTTAACATCCTCTCTTTCAAAGCATCAAACAAATTATATTTGATAAATGATGTTTTCAATGATTAATACAAGGATACAATATCAATTATATTGATACTGCGTCCAGCCCTCAGGGTGTCTCTGTGTCCCTGAATCCCTGGGTGCAGATTGCCATGGAGGCCTGGGAGGGTGGCAGGGCTGGTGTCACGGCGGGCCAGCGCTAGGATTTCAGCTGGAGCCAGTGGAGAGGGGAGCACAGACCACATGGCCCTGGTGGCAGTTAGTAATTGAAAGAATAAAAATTTTGGGGAAAATCACATAAGAAAGAACAAGAGAGAGACACAGAAGAATAATAGGGCTGACATAGCAGTGAAAGAGTAAGAAGTAGAAAAAAACAAGTCCTAATCCTTGGGAAAAAATATCCCAAGTAGGCAAAAGCCCGGCCTTGAGACAGGCCTGCAAGATACCTGCAAGAGAGATGGGAGTGATGGGAAGGAGCACTCCCCACAGCTCCCCACAACTTATCTTGATCACAGCATTGAGCACCGGGTAGAAAGACACTGAGTAGTGATATTCATTGTATTAACATATTAATGAGCTATTACCATACTGAAATACAGACCCATAGAGGGACAGCTGCAAACAAAAAGCCCCTGACCCTTTGAGTGACATTTTTGAGCATTGCCACTTTAAACAGGAGTGAGGAACCAGTTACCAATCACAGAATCATGGAATGATTTGGGTTGGAAGGGATATTAAAGATCCTCTAATTGCAATCTCCTTGCATGGGCAGGAGCACCTCCAAGTAGATCAGATTGGTCCAGGCCCCCTCCAACCTGGCCCTGATCACTTCCAGGGAAAGGGCATCCACAGCTCCTGTGGACAACCTGTTCCTGTGACTCACAGCCCTCATGGTAAAGAATTTCCTCCTAATATCTAATCTAGAATCTCACTATTCTAGTTTTAAACTGTCTTGGTTCAGTGCAGTGGTGTTTTGGAAGCAGGGGGGCCTCAGGGGTGTCTCCTGTGAGAAGCTTCTGGAAGCTGCCAGAGTCCCAGTCCTGGCACCACAACCCAACGCCTCTGATCTCTCTTGTTCTATCAGAGCTGGACTCTGCAGCCTCCCAAAACTCGAGGTGCTCTGAAGAGAAGAAATTATTTCAGATTAATTCTGTTCCCTGAGCAGAAACAAGGTGAGTGTGAAATGAAAATGAAAGAGAAGGAAGAGCCCTCAGGGCAGTACCCGCTGGGTTGGTCCTTGTCCCCCTGAGTTTACACCTGAAAGCAGTGAATTAACAGCCTCTTGTCTCCAGGGCCCATGGGCTCTGTGTTGAGGTTGGGTCAGCACCACCCAGCTGTGATGTGTCCCCTCCCTGTGCCCATATCACAAGCCTGATGTCCCCAACCTCCCAGGACACAAGCCTGGTGACAAAGCAACACAACCCCCCTGATAACTTCCAACCTCGCCCTCCGGGTCATGCCCTTCCTCCCATTGTGGTGTAAAATGTTTTTGTGCATTTAACCTGCAGTGGTTTTAATAGTTAAAATAATTTCAAATTAAGTGTTATTTAATAAAGTTTGTAATGAAATGGTGAAAGCTCTGTTTGGGATTAATTGCAGAA
>JAAWXA010001085.1:0-12080 GCA_038090715.1 Florisuga fusca | reverse complement strand
TGTTGGATTTTTTTTTCCCTTTGTTTTTTGGGGGCTGTAGCTTTATTCCCATCGAGGTGCTTGTGGGCACGGCGTCCCACCACCCCACCATCCTCACAATTTACATTTCATTGACTGCCTTTTTGTTTTTTCTGTATTTCTCGGTAGACTGGCAAGATACGGGCCAGAAGTTAATGACGTGAGAAAGCAACTCAGTCACTCCTGGGTACCAAACACAAGATCGAGACAACTCGGTCAGGCAGGAGCAAGGACAGGGAAAGCGCTCAGAGCTGGCGGAATGACCCAAAGATCCTTGCTGGGGGTTGCACGAGCTGCCATTCAGCTCAGCTCCTGCTTGCATCCTGCTGAATGCTCCAGGATGGCTCAGGGACAGGGATGCTGAGAGCATCCTCTGGCCCAGCAGGGAGGAGGAGGGGGTAACCTGAAGTCACCTCCCAGGTGGTTCCAGCTCAGTGCCTTGGCCCCAGCAGCAGAGGCTGATCCTCAGAGCAGGGACGTTTAGACACATGGCCATGGCCACCCAGACTCTCCGGGGCTCATCCTCTGCCCAGCTCTTGCAGTCTCCAGCTGTTCTGAACTATTTCTCTCTGTCACATCCCACAGGAGCTGCTGGCCTGCAGCATGAGCGTGAGGAGAAAACAAACTCATTTTGGCCTGGATCACCCTCAGGCAAGGAGTCACAGTGCTCTTTGAACATTGGCCCATTCCTTTGATAAACTTGTTTTTCAGTAAACAATAAACCCTCCGAGCTGAACTCACATGCCCAGTGGGAAGAAGAAAAGCAAAGGTGTCCTCCTCTAGCACCAACACCATTCACATCCAGGAGTGCAACAGCTGGACCTTGGTGATGAGAGCGAGCAGCTCAGCTCCTTGGCGGCTCCTTTGATGTACTGCTGACGTCTGTGTGACTGGGGGAGAGAGTGAGCACAAGGACTGCTGAACAGGGTGATCATCACAGGCCTCACTGAATGCTCATGTCAAGAGGCACTGGGGACTTGAGGTGCTGAATTCACCAATACCTGAGGGACCACGTGCGGCGTGGAGGGGCGGTGGTGGTGGCCGTGCTCCAGGATTGTGCATGGCCAGCACGCTGGTCTAGAAACCCTGTGAGCAGCTGAGGACAGGTGGACAACAACATCTTCTGACTGCAAGGAGCACCTTCCAGTTACCAGAGAAAGTACGACAAGGAGACTCAGGCTGAGATGCAGCAGTTGTTTAATGAGAACAGAGAGTGTGCATTTGGAAGAGAGGAGGGGGGCACTGAGCAGGGGAGGCCAAGGGCTCCAGGGGGCAAGTGGACATCACCCTCTGCAGTGGGGTGCACAGTGCCTGCAAGGCGCTCCTCTCTCCCCATGGCAGCCACAGCCGGTGAGAACGCTCTGCCGTCTACAGCGAGGGAGGGGGAAGGATGTTGCCTTGGTCAAGCACAGCAGCTGTGAAGCCCTGGAGGGAGGATGAGGGGGCTACATGGGAGTAGCAAGGAAAGCCCAGGAAGACTAAGAGCAAGAAGGTCAGGATGCCGAGGCATGGCACAGGGCTCCCTCCCATTCAGGTCGCGTTTCTCCATTCCGGGTTGTTCCGTCCAAGGTGAGCGATGCGCTGGCCCTACAAGCAGAGGTTGCAGGAACGCAGGGGCCCACAGAGCCCGCTCCCCAGGCCTGTGAACCTGCCAAAGCCAAGGGAGCCCCCGGAAGAGAGGGGGACCCCCCCAGCGCTGAGGGTGCTCCCCACAGCAGCTGAGAGAGAGGAGCCCACGGCTGTGCTCTGAGGGAAAGAGGTGAGGATGGGGCCCGGCAGGGTCACCACCACCGGGGAGGGTTCGATCACGGTGGTGGAGTCAGCACAGCGCAGGACACACGGCTCGTTGCAGCTGCTTGCAAGGGGGGCTGCTCCGCAGGCAGAAGGCACGCAGGGTCTGTAGCAAGACATCTCTTGGCAGGGGAGGCAGAGCTGAAACACAGAGCAGGCCGTTGAGCACGAGACCCAAGCCCAGGGAAGAGGATGGCTCAGGAACACAAGCTGACCTGCAGAAAGAGCCCAGGTGGGTTCAGACTTACCGAGCTGACTGAGGGGATGGCAGAGAGGGCAGTGGATGGCCGGCCTGGCGACACCTGGACTTTTATACCCTGGTTCCCTCCCTCGGGGGACCTGAAGCATCCTTTAGGCGTGAAGCACTTGGCCACACGCAGGATGTGCTTGCAAACCTCTCCTGGATGATTTCATCTTTGCCCCTTTCATCTCGGAGGGTTTGCTCCCATCTGACACGTGGGCAAGACTGAAACGTGCCCTTTGAGGCGCAGCAGCCATTACGCTGCTCCCTAAGGCCACGAGATGTTGTTGTCCACCTGTTCCACAGGGTTTCTAGACCAGCGTGCTGGCCATGCACATTCCTGGAGCACGGCCACCACCACCGCCCCTCCACGCCGCACGTGGTCCCTCAGGTATTGAGGAATTCAGCACCTCAAGTCCCCAGTGCCTCTTGACATGAGCATTCAGTGAGGCCTGTGATGATCACCCTGTTCAGCAGTCCTTGTGCTCACTCTCTCCCCCAGTCACACAGACGTCAGCAGTACATCAAAGGAGCCGCCAAGGAGCTGAGNTGGGGGGCGGGCGAGGTCTCCGCGGTTTTTCCGTGGTCTCCGCGCTGCTCTGGAGCGGGAGTTTTGGAACTGTGCACCGCAAAACCTTGGCAAAGTAACTCAGTTGCGCCTTACGCACAAACACTTCAGTTTTGCTCTCCTCCCTCGGCCCCTCCTCCCCGCCTCGGTTGTTGGATTTTTTTTTCCCTTTGTTTTTTGGGGGCTGTAGCTTTATTCCCATCGAGGTGCTTGTGGGCACGGCGTCCCACCACCCCACCATCCTCACAATTTACATTTCATTGACTGCCTTTTTGTTTTTTCTGTATTTCTCGGCAGACTGGCAAGATACGGGCCAGAAGTTAATGACGTGAGAAAGCAACTCAGTCACTCCTGGGTACCAAACACAAGATCGAGACAACTCGGTCAGGCAGGAGCAAGGACAGGGAAAGCGCTCAGAGCTGGCGGAATGACCCAAAGATCCTTGCTGGGGGTTGCACGAGCTGCCATTCAGCTCAGCTCCTGCTTGCATCCTGCTGAATGCTCCAGGATGGCTCAGGGACAGGGATGCTGAGAGCATCCTCTGGCCCAGCAGGGAGGAGGAGGGGGTAACCTGAAGTCACCTCCCAGGTGGTTCCAGCTCAGTGCCTTGGCCCCAGCAGCAGAGGCTGATCCTCAGAGCAGGGACGTTTAGACACATGGCCATGGCCACCCAGACTCTCCGGGGCTCATCCTCTGCCCAGCTCTTGCAGTCTCCAGCTGTTCTGAACTATTTCTCTCTGTCACATCCCACAGGAGCTGCTGGCCTGCAGCATGAGCGTGAGGAGAAAACAAACTCATTTTGGCCTGGATCACCCTCAGGCAAGGAGTCACAGTGCTCTTTGAACATTGGCCCATTCCTTTGATAAACTTGTTTTTCAGTAAACAATAAACCCTCCGAGCTGAACTCACATGCCCAGTGGGAAGAAGAAAAGCAAAGGTGTCCTCCTCTAGCACCAACACCATTCACATCCAGGAGTGCAACAGCTGGACCTTGGTGATGAGAGCGAGCAGCTCAGCTCCTTGGCGGCTCCTTTGATGTACTGCTGACGTCTGTGTGACTGGGGGAGAGAGTGAGCACAAGGACTGCTGAACAGGGTGATCATCACAGGCCTCACTGAATGCTCATGTCAAGAGGCACTGGGGACTTGAGGTGCTGAATTCCTCAATACCTGAAGGACCACGTGCGGTGTGGAGGGGTGGTGGTGGTGGTGGCTGTGCTCCAGGAATGTGCATGGCCAGCACGCTGGTCTAGAAACCCTGTGGAACAGGTGGACAACAACATCTCGTGGCCTTAGGGAGCAGCGTAATGGCTGCTGCGCCTCAAAGGGCACGTTTCAGTCTTGCCCACGTGTCAGATGGGAGCAAACCCTCCGAGATGAAAGGGGCAAAGATGAAATCATCCAGGAGAGGTTTGCAAGCACATCCTGCGTGTGGCCAAGTGCTTCACGCCTAAAGGATGCTTCAGGTCCCCCGAGGGAGGGAACCAGGGTATAAAAGTCCAGGTGTCGCCAGGCCGGCCATCCACTGCCCTCTCTGCCATCCCCTCAGTCAGCTCGGTAAGTCTGAACCCACCTGGGCTCTTTCTGCAGGTCAGCTTGTGTTCCTGAGCCATCCTCTTCCCTGGGCTTGGGTCTCGTGCTCACGGCCTGCTCTGTGTTTCAGCTCTGCCTCCCCTGCCAAGAGATGTCTTGCTACAGACCCTGCGTGCCTTCTGCCTGCGGAGCAGCCCCCCTTGCAAGCAGCTGCAACGAGCCGTGTGTCCTGCGCTGTGCTGACTCCACCACCGTGATCGAACCCTCCCCGGTGGTGGTGACCCTGCTGGGCCCCATCCTCACCTCTTTCCCTCAGAGCACAGCCGTGGGCTCCTCTCTCTCAGCTGCTGTGGGGAGCACCCTCAGCGCTGGGGGGGTCCCCCTCTCTTCCGGGGGCTCCCTTGGCTTTGGCAGGTTCACAGGCCTGGGGAGCGGGCTCTGTGGGCCCCTGCGTTCCTGCAACCTCTGCTTGTAGGGCCAGCCCATCGCTCACCTTGGACGGAACAACCCGGAATGGAGAAACGCGACCTGAATGGGAGGGAGCCCTGTGCCATGCCTCGGCATCCTGACCTTCTTGCTCTTAGTCTTCCTGGGCTTTCCTTGCTACTCCCATGTAGCCCCCTCATCCTCCCTCCAGGGCTTCACAGCTGCTGTGCTTGACCAAGGCAACATCCTTCCCCCTCCCTCGCTGTAGACGGCAGAGCGTTCTCACCGGCTGTGGCTGCCATGGGGAGAGAGGAGCGCCTTGCAGGCACTGTGCACCCCACTGCAGAGGGTGATGTCCACTTGCCCCCTGGAGCCCTTGGCCTCCCCTGCTCAGTGCCCCCCTCCTCTCTTCCAAATGCACACTCTCTGTTCTCATTAAACGACTGCTGCATCCCAGCCTGAGTCTGCTTGTCGTACTTTCTCTGGAAAAATGCAGATTTCTCCTGGGCAGCTCCTGGACCGCCCCTGCAGGGCTGGTGATTTTGTCAACAGGTTGAGGCACAGACTGCTCCTCATCCATTCCATGTTGCCTTTATCTCATCCTCAGCCTTGTGCTGGCTGGTCAATTTGATACGGACTTTTTTTTTGTCCCAAGAGTCTGTGGTGACCGTAAGAGCATGGAGGTGTTACATCCCACTGGGGAAAGGCAGAGTGGGTCATTTGGGGGCAGAGGCATGCTGATGGATAGGGGAGGACCTCTTTCCCCTGACACCTTCCTTGTGCCCAGGTCTGTATTAACTGGGTGCAGAATGGGTGCAGGCATTTCTGTTGGAGCCATCCAAAGGACAGTTTGGCCTGGGGAAGAGCCCATCCACGTGGTGTTGCTGTGCCTTTGGGAGGAAGGTGATGGTCACTGACAGTGTCCCTGCCAGTGAACTGTCCTAATAATATCCTTTCGGCCTTAGGCACGATGTGTGCTGAATGGCACATTGAGATTTTCTGAGCAGAGGAGTCCTTCCGGCACAGGTATTACCTGAAGTGAGTTTCCTACTCTGTATGATATTTTTTTTAACAGAGTGGCAGGGTTGGGAAAACCTTCAGGGCAAGCCCCTCTTTTGCTCATGAATGGCCATACACTTATCAGACCAGAAGACTATTTCACATGGAGTCAGTGATCACTCCATGGCCGATATATATCATGAATACTGTGTGACTGCTGCTTGCTCCTCACAGAGGTAGATTTTGTCAGAGTGACTTAAACAGAGGCCAGGATGTACTGTTTTCTTATGACAACTTGAAATATAGTTGGGCTGTTCTGCACCAGGTGGGTGGGATCTGACAGACAAAGAAATGGTGCAGACTTTTTTCCTGGGTCTTGGTAATAAGTGCCAATTACAAGTGGCTTAATAAGAAGCTGTGTTAATAAGATAGGGTGAGAAGAGGAATCCAGATAGAGAGCAAATCTTTCATCCACAAAGATGTTTTTCCCATGCTGCATGTATTTGTAGGGGATGTCAGCCACATCACCTTCTTAAAATTTCTTCTAATCCCCTTGAGGTGATTCACAGGTGTTTCTCTGTTGCTTCCTAATGCATCAGAAACCTCAGGCTCTTCCCTTGTACTTAAAATTCCATCACCTTTCCCCATCAAATCTAATTAAAGGTCATTAAGCAGTCCAGACATCTTTTTTACCTGGACACTCTTGCCTCCCTTTTTCAGATGAGCCTGGGCAGCTGTCAGCAGTCCCAGTTCCTTCCAAGTATGCCCAGTATCCTAGAAGCTGAGATTCTGAGCAAGGCACCAGCTACACAGACAGTCTTTCCTCTCCTTTTTTTAGAATCCCCTACTGCAAACCAGGTGTATAGAGAACACCACCTGTGGTCCCAGTCCCTCTGACATTGTTCCAAGGGACATAAATTCAGGGAAGTGATTGTGCCCCTGGGCTTGGCAGTGCTGAGGCAGTACTCTGAATCCTATGTTCAATTCTGGGCTCCTTACTACAACAAAGACATCAAAGGGCTGGAACATGCAATGATGCTGGTGAAGGGTCTGGAGAACAGGTTTTACAAGGAGCATATGAAGAAACTGGTGGTCTTTAGCCTGGAGAAAAGGAGACTGAGGAGACCTTGCTCTCTGCAACTAGCTGAACGGAGATTGTAGTGAGGTGGGATGTCAGTCTTTTTTCCTTAGTTACAAGCAAAAGAACAAGAGGATATGGCATCAAGTTGCACAAGGGGAGGGTTAGATAGGTCTTTAGGGAGAAGTTAGAAACTTCCCTAAAGGGTAGTTAAATACTGGAAATTGCTGCCTGGGGTGTTAGTAGAATTACCATCCCAGGAGATGTTTAAAAAAGGAATGGATATGGATATTATAAACATGGCTTAGAATTTAATGTGATAGTGGGGTTAACGGTTGGACTTGATGATGTTAAAGGATATTTCCAACGAGAATGATTCTGTGATTCTGTGAATGTCTCTCCAGGCTGAGCCAGAGCATTGCAAAGAAAGGCCTTGGGAGATGAACCTAAAGTCTGTTTAAAACTGACCAGCCTGCAGAAGGCTGAGGATGAGATACAGGAAACATGGAATGGCTGAGCAGGAGTCTGTGCCTCAGCCTGTAGAGAAATACACCAGCCCTGCAGCACGTGTTTCCCAGAAGAAATCTGCATTTCTCCAGAGAAAGTACGACAAGGAGACTCAGGCTGAGATGCAGCAGTCGTTTAATGAGAACAGAGAGTGTGCATTTGGAAGAGAGGAGGGGGGCACTGAGCAGGGGAAGTCAAGGGCTCCAGGGGGCAAGTGGACATCACCCTCTGCAGTGGGGTGCACAGTGCCTGCAAGGCGCTCCTCTCTCCCCATGGCAGCCACAGCCGGTGAGAACGCTCTGCCGTCTACAGCGAGGGAGGGGGAAGGATGTTGCCTTGGTCAAGCACAGCAGCTGTGAAGCCCTGGAGGGAGGATGAGGGGGCTACATGGGAGTAGCAAGGAAAGCCCAGGAAGACTAAGAGCAAGAAGGTCAGGATGCCGAGGCATGGCACAGGGCTCCCTCCCATTCAGGTCGCGTTTCTCCATTCCGGGTTGTTCCGTCCAAGGTGAGCGATGCGCTGGCCCTACAAGCAGAGGTTGCAGGAACGCAGGGGCCCACAGAGCCCGCTCCCCAGGCCTGTGAACCTGCCAAAGCCAAGGGAGCCCCCGGAAGAGAGGGGGACCCCCCCAGCGCTGAGGGTGCTCCCCACAGCAGCTGAGAGAGAGGAGCCCACGGCTGTGCTCTGAGGGAAAGAGGTGAGGATGGGGCCCGGCAGGGTCACCACCACCGGGGAGGGTTCGATCACGGTGGTGGAGTCAGCACAGCGCAGGACACACGGCTCGTTGCAGCTGCTTGCAAGGGGGGCTGCTCCGCAGGCAGAAGGCACGCAGGGTCTGTAGCAAGACATCTCTTGGCAGGGGAGGCAGAGCTGAAACACAGAGCAGGCCGTTGAGCATGAGACCCAAGCCCAGGGAAGAGGANCACTGGGGACTTGAGGTGCTGAATTCCTCAATACCTGAAGGACCACGAGATGTTGTTGTCCACCTGTTCCACAGGGTTTCTAGACCAGCGTGCTGGCCATGCACATTCCTGGAGCACGGCCACCACCACCGCCCCTCCACGCCGCACGTGGTCCCTCAGGTATTGAGGAATTCAGCACCTCAAGTCCCCAGTGCCTCTTGACATGAGCACTCAGTGAGGCCTGTGATGATCACCCTGTTCAGCAGTCCTTGTGCTCACTCTCTCCCCCAGTCACACAGACGTCAGCAGTACATCAAAGGAGCCGCCAAGGAGCTGAGCTGCTCACTCTCATCACCGAGGTCCAGCTGTTGCACTCCTGGATGTGAATGGTGTTGGTGCTAGAGGAGGACACCTTTGCTTTTCTTCTTCCCACTGGGCATGTGAGTTCAGCTCGGAGGGTTTATTGTTTACTGAAAAACAAGTTTATCAAAGGAATGGGCCAATGTTCAAAGAGCACTGTGACTCCTTGCCTGAGGGTGATCCAGGCCAAAATGAGTTTGTTTTCTCCTCACGCTCATGCTGCAGGCCAGCAGCTCCTGTGGGATGTGGTAAAGGCAGGGATCCAGAGCTCCCAGGTGCATTTGTGGGGAGAGAGACAGAGAGAAATAGTTCAGGAAAGCAGAAGACAGCAAGATCAGGACTGAGGATGAGCCCCGGAGAGTCTGGGTGGCCATGGCCATGTGTCTAAACGTACCTGCTAACAGGATCAGCCTCTGCTGCTCAGGCCAAGGCCCTGAGATGAAACCAATGGAGAGATGATTACAGATGCATCAGTGCCTGAAGGACCACGTGCGGTGTGGAGGGGTGGTGGTGGTGGTGGCCGTGCTCCAGGAATGTGCATGGCCAGCACGCTGGTCTAGAAACCCTGTGGAACAGGTGGACAACAACATCTCGTGGCCTTAGGGAGCAGCGTAATGGCTGCTGCGCCTCAAAGGGCACGTTTCAGTCTTGCCCACGTGTCAGATGGGAGCAAACCCTCCGAGATGAAAGGGGCAAAGATGAAATCATCCAGGAGAGGTTTGCAAGCACATCCTGCGTGTGGCCAAGTGCTTCACGCCTAAAGGATGCTTCAGGTCCCCCGAGGGAGGGAACCAGGGTATAAAAGTCCAGGTGTCGCCAGGCCGGCCATCCACTGCCCTCTCTGCCATCCCCTCAGTCAGCTCGGTAAGTCTGAACCCACCTGGGCTCTTTCTGCAGGTCAGCTTGTGTTCCTGAGCCATCCTCTTCCCTGGGCTTGGGTCTCATGCTCAACGGCCTGCTCTGTGTTTCAGCTCTGCCTCCCCTGCCAAGAGATGTCTTGCTACAGACCCTGCGTGCCTTCTGCCTGCGGAGCAGCCCCCCTTGCAAGCAGCTGCAACGAGCCGTGTGTCCTGCGCTGTGCTGACTCCACCACCGTGATCGAACCCTCCCCGGTGGTGGTGACCCCCTGCCGGGCCCCATCCTCACCTCTTTCCCTCAGAGCACAGCCGTGGGCTCCTCTCTCTCAGCTGCTGTGGGGAGCACCCTCAGCGCTGGGGGGGTCCCCCTCTCTTCCGGGGGCTCCCTTGGCTTTGGCAGGTTCACAGGCCTGGGGAGCGGGCTCTGTGGGCCCCTGCGTTCCTGCAACCTCTGCTTGTAGGGNGTATAAGAGACAGCCCCACTATCACATTAAATTCTAAGCCATGTTTATAATATCCATATCCATTCCTTTTTTAAGCATCTCCTGGGATGGTAATTCTACTAACACCCCAGGCAGCAATTTCCAGTATTTAACTACCCTTTAGGGAAGAAGTTTCTTGTATTGAATCATCTAACCCTCCCCTTGTGCAACTTGATGCCATATCCTCTTGTTCTTTTGCTTGTAACTAAGGAAAAAAGACTGACATCCCACCTCACTACAATCTCCGTTCAGCTAGTTGCAGAGAGCAAGGTCTCCTCAGTCTCCTTTTCTCCAGGCTAAAGACCACCAGTTTCTTCATATGCTCCTTGTAAAACCTGTTCTCCAGACCCTTCACCAGCATCATTGCATGTTCCAGCCCTTTGATGTCTTTGTTGTAGTAAGGAGCCCAGAATTGAACATAGGATTCAGAGTACTGCCTCAGCACTGCCAAGCCCAGGGGCACAATCACTTCCCTGAATTTATGTCCCTTGGAACAATGTCAGAGGGACTGGGACCACAGGTGGTGTTCTCTATACACCTGGTTTGCAGTAGGGGATTCTAAAAAAAGGAGAGGAAAGACTGTCTGTGTAGCTGGTGCCTTGCTCAGAATCTCAGCTTCTAGGATACTGGGCATACTTGGAAGGAACTGGGACTGCTGACAGCTGCCCAGGCTCATCTGAAAAAGGGAGGCAAGAGTGTCCAGGTAAAAAAGATGTCTGGACTGCTTAATGACCTTTAATTAGATTTGATGGGGAAAGGTGATGGAATTTTAAGTACAAGGGAAGAGCCTGAGGTTTCTGATGCATTAGGAAGCAACAGAGAAACACCTGTGAATCACCTCAAGGGGATTAGAAGAAATTTTAAGAAGGTGATGTGGCTGACATCCCCTACAAATACATGCAGCATGGGAAAAACATCTTTGTGGATGAAAGATTTGCTCTCTATCTGGATTCCTTTTCTCACCCTATCTTATTAACACAGCTTCTTATTAAGCCACTTGTAATTGGCACTTATTACCAAGACCCAGGAAAAAAGTCTGCACCATTTCTTTGTCTGTCAGATCCCACCCACCTGGTGCAGAACAGCCCAACTATATTTCAAGTTGTCATAAGAAAACAGTACATCCTGGCCTCTGTTTAAGTCACTCTGACAAAATCTACCTCTGTGAGGACCAAGCAGCAGTCACACAGTATTCATGATATATATCGGCCATGGAGTGATCACTGACTCCATGTGAAATAGTCTTCTGGTCTGATAAGTGTATGGCCATTCATGAGCAAAAGAGGGGCTTGCCCTGAAGGTTTTCCCAACCCTGCCACTCTGTTAAAAAAAATATCATACAGAGTAGGAAACTAGCCACTTCAGGTAATACCTGTGCCGGAAGGACTCCTCTGCTCAGAAAATCTCAATGTGCCATTCAGCACACATCGTGCCTAAGGCCGAAAGGATATTATTAGGACAGTTCACTGGCAGGGACACTGTCAGTGACCATCACCTTCCTCCCACAGGCACAGCAACACCACGTGGATGGGCTCTTCCCCAGGCCAAACTGTCCTTTGGATGGCTCCAACAGAAATGCCTGCACCCATTCTGCACCCAGTTAATACAGACCTGGGCACAAGGAAGGTGTCAGGGGAAAGAGGTCCTCCCCTATCCATCAGCATGCCTCTGCCCCCAAATGACCCACTCTGCCTTTCCCCAGTGGGATGTAACACCTCCATGCTCTTATGGTCACCACAGACTCTTGGGACAAAAAAAAAGTCCGTATCAAATTGACCAGCCAGCACAAGGCTGAGGATGAGATAAAGGCAACATGGAATGGATGAGGAGCAGTCTGTGCCTCAACCTGTTGACAAAATCACCAGCCCTGCAGGGGCGGTCCAGGAGCTGCCCAGGAGAAATCTGCATTTTTCCAGAGAAAGTACGACAAGCAGACTCAGGCTGGGATGCAGCAGTCGTTTAATGAGAACAGAGATTGTGCATTTGGAAGAGAGGAGGGGGGCACTGAGCAGGGGAGGCCAAGGGCTCCAGGGGGCAAGTGGACATCACCCTCTGCAGTGGGGTGCACAGTGCCTGCAAGGCGCTCCTCTCTCCCCATGGCAGCCACAGCCGGTGAGAACGCTCTGCCGTCTACAGCGAGGGAGGGGGAAGGATGTTGCCTTGGTCAAGCACAGCAGCTGTGAAGCCCTGGAGGGAGGATGAGGGGGCTACATGGGAGTAGCAAGGAAAGCCCAGGAAGACTAAGAGCAAGAAGGTCAGGATGCCGAGGCATGGCACAGGGCTCCCTCCCATTCAGGTCGCGTTTCTCCATTCCGGGTT
>JAAWXA010001084.1:0-11826 GCA_038090715.1 Florisuga fusca | reverse complement strand
GAGACAGGCATTGTCCTGCAGTCTGCTGCCTCCCTCTTCTACTGCTCCCTCAGCTGCACTCCCAGCCTGCTGTGCCGGAAAAGTCTCCAGGATCCCATCCTGCACATCCCTTTAGGAGGGTGTCATAATTCTAAATACTTTTCTGTTTTTTCCTTATTTGGTAAAAAAACCTTCATGATGCTGAAACAAATATTAAAACTCAAATTTCTGGATGGGACATGAGTGTTTCCTGAGCTGACTCCATTTTGTTGTCCATGAGAAGCTGAAGAAAGCTCCAGTGGTGTGATGGAGCTTGGAAAAGGAGGTCAACTTGACCCTTCATACTTGGTGATGGCTGTGATGGGTCGAGTCATGACAGATGAAATCTAATTTCCAGTAAAACCTCATCTTGCACTGGGAGCAGCTTTAATGTTTTTCACTGGTACGGAGGTGTTGATGGGACTTCAAATGGGAGCTTTGCCTGAAGCTCTTCCCACAGTCGGGACACTTGTAGGGACGTTCACCCCTATGGATCTGTAGGTGTTGGGTGAGACCTGAGCTGTCTGTGTAGCCCTTTCCACACTGGGGACACTTGTAGGGGTTTTCCTCAGTGTGGACATGTTGGTGATTAATCCAGGAGGTGCTCCTGTTGAAGGCTTTCCCACAGTGAGTGCAGGGATACAACTTCTCTCCTGTATGGATGCGGTGATGCTGTGATAAATGGGAACTCTGGGAAAACTCCTTCCCACACACCAGACACTTATAGGGTTTCTCTCCCGTGTGAATGAGCTGATGCTGTGATAAATGGGAACTCCGGGAAAACTCCTTCCCACACACCTGACACTTATAGGGTTTCTCTCCAGTATGGATGTGGTGATGCTGTGACAAATTGGAACTTCGGGTAAACTCCTTCCCACACTCCAGACACTTATAGGGTTTCTCTCCTGTGTGGATGTGGTGATGCTGTGATAAACTGGAACTTGTGGTAAACTCCTTCCCACACTCCAGACACTTATAGGGTTTCTGTCCTGTATGGATGCGGTGATGCTCTGATAAACTTGATCTCGTGGTAAACTCCTTCCCACACTGAGAACATTTAAAGGGTTTCTCACACGTATGGATCCGTTGATGATGGATAAAAGCTGATCTCCTGCTGATCTTTCCCGCAGTCAGGGCAGGTGTAGGACATGGTGCCTGTGTGATGGTGTCACCCTTGGACCAGATGCGAGCTGTCACTAAACCGTCTCACACAGTCAGGACATCTCTGGGGTCTCTCACCCTGATGGATTTTCTGGTGGTGGAGATGGGCCCAGCAGATCCTAAACCTTCTCTTTCGTTCCTCGGTGATGTCAAATTTTTCTCCTGGATGGATCCAATGATGTTTCAGCAGTCTCACACTTTGACCAAAATCTGTCTGATCCTTGGGGCACCCAGAGAGGTTTTTGCCCAGATGGAGTCACCCCGTGTCTGTGAAAGAAGTCATAGTACAGGGATAAAGTAGGGCGGGGCTTTTTGTGTGGTGGCGGCAGCCAAAACCTACATCAAACATACTCTGGGCAAAAATGGATTATGAGGTGGAATAGGGAGGTTACCCATAGAGTTGGACACCCACTGATGATACATTATTTCATCTTAAGGAGCTACACTGGTACCCAAAACCCAATGGGCCCATTGTGTGGGGCAGGGGGTGCTGGGGTTTTGAGCCACTCCTGTCTTGAGCTGTGATGACACAATTGTACTGACACTGCAAGAGGTAATTTAGGACTCCCCCATTACTGTCTTAAACCCCTGGGGTTATTTTGACAGGTCTTATATCTCAATCAACCACTTCGGTGGTTCCCCATCATGGTACCAAATCCCTGCCATGACCTTGGGATTCCCCTATCACACCCCCATCCAGGATGAGCTGCCACCCACTGGGAGAAGTCTCCTGACATGTTTTGGGAGTCCCCGACTGTGGCTCCTGAGCTGTGCAATTATTAAGTCCCCTGGAAGGACTCCGGGGTTGCTATTGTTTCCCCTGGCTCCAGGGTGATTTGAGGGTCCCCAGTGTCAGCCCCCAAACACTCGGGATGACTTTGGGGTCTCCTATCACAGCCCTGCCCACCAGAATGTATCGGGCTCCCCGTGGATTACTTGGAGGGAGATAAAATCACAGCTCCTCTACCCTCCAAAGGAGTTGGAGGCTCTCCAATCCCACCACCCTCTCCCCAGGGATAAGTTTAGTTCCCCCTTCCCACTCATCCTCCCCACCCTCCCCATCTTGTGCTGCAAACCCCCAGTTTAGGCAGTATTGGGATAACCACCCCCCTCCCATCACCTCCCATCACCTCCCAGTACCTGCAGGGGGGGCACAGACCAGGCCGGTGGGGAGGGGGGGTCGATGCTCTGGTGGTCACCAGCTGGGGGGTCCCGGCTGCGGGTCAGGGGGTGTGGGTGCAGCCCTGGGGCAGCAGAGCAAAACCTCCCAGGAGCTGCAGCGTGATCACAGGAAGCAGCAGGGGGAGGAAGAAGAGGTGGGGAGGGGACTCGGGGGGGAGGGACCTAATCCCAGGGGGTGAGGTTGGAAGTTGGCAGGGGGGGACACCAGGATTCTGTCCCGGGGCGTCTATGGATATCAGGCTTGTGGCATGGGTGGGGGCAGGGGACACATCAGAGCTGCGTGGTGCTGACCCAACCTCAACACAAAGCTCCCCTTATCTCCAGGGAAGATAAGAGGCTGTTAATTCACTGCTTTCAGGTGTAAACTCAGGGGGACAATGACCAACCCAGTGGGTACTGCCCTGAGGGTTCTTCCTTCTCTTTCATTTCCATTTCACACTCAGCTTGTTCCTGTTCATATAAGAGATTTCAATCTAAAATCCTTTTTCTCTTCACAGAGCCTTGGGTTTTGGGAGGCTGTAGACTCCAAACCTGCGAGACCAAGGGAGATCAGAAGTGTTGTGTTTGGTTCTCCACAGCTCTGGAATGAGGGATCCATGTGACCTTGATCTAAAATCCAGGGCAGATGCTCTGACCTGGCCAACCCCAGTGTTCCACAGTATGATCACCAACAATCTCCCTGTAGAGCAGGAAGCTGGACTAGATGACCTTTCAAGGTCCTTTCCAACCCAAATCATTCTATGACTGAAGTTTGGGGGCATGGCTTGGCTTCTTCCATGGCTGCCTTCTCCTCCTACCAGTGGGTCCCATCCTACCAGACCATGTTCCCACACCTGGGACCTTCTCCTCCAGTTGCTTGGACCATTGCCTTCCCACTGGAGCCTTCGTAATCATCATTAATATTAGCTCCTTTTTATTATTATGCTATTGAATAATTTTTCATTGCAACCCTTTGGTATTCATTCTTTCTCCCTTTCCTCTCCACAGGGATTCCCAGTGATTAAAAACTTTCCAAACTGCAACACTTGTCCGAAGGGGTGTGAGCTTTGGGAATGATCACCTGAAACCCCTTTCATCACTTCCAAGGGTTACACATTTTATCACAGAATCATCACATGAGGAGGGATGAGGAGGGATGTTTGACGAGGGCTTGGAGTGACCAGACAAGGGGGGGAATGGTTTCAGATTTGAAGAGGGCTGACTGAGTTGAGATATGAGCAAGAAACTCTTTGCTGTGATGGAGATGAGGCACTGTCCCAGGTTTCCCAGAGAATTTCTTGCTGCCCCATCCCTGTAAGTGTTCAAGGCAAGGTTGGAATGGTCTTTGAGCATCCTGGTGATTCATGGTTCTACAGACACAAAAGGTGAAGGTTATGGGCTGTGTAAAATACCCCCATGAGTCTCAAAGGGGGGATTTGTTGTTGAAAGAAAAGGGTTAACAGCCACAAAGGGTATTCCAGGCTTAAAACCTGAAGGGCTGGTTGAATGGGGGTGGGGATGAGGGAGTGGGAGGACACACTTCCTGATCTGATCACAAAACACAGACCTCAGGAGCCTGGAGATAAGAAGCTGTTGAATCAGTGCTTTCCGGTGTAAATCAGGAGGACAATGACCAAGGCAGCCTCTACTGCCCTGGAGGTTCTTCTTTGTCTTGGTCTGCAGAGCAAACCCTAATGTCTTCTCCAAAGGTCTCAGGCTTTGGGGAAATGTTTCCTGGCACCTTTTCTGGGCAGAACTTAATAAACCAAATATCTCTGCTCTGGGTGGGGATTGGTTTTTGAACAGAGGTTGAAGAACCAGGATTTGGGGATCCCAAGGAACATGGAGGAAATATTTGGAGTGAATCTGAGGCTTCTGAGACTGTATTTGAATTTGATCTGGAATTAAAGGGTGGTGGAAGCACAAACCCTCCACACTGGTGACAGGGCAGCAGGAACCAGTGGACAGGGGAGCAGAGATCATACAGTCCTGATGTCATTTATTAAATGAAAGAAGTGAAAGTTATGCAAAAAGTCACATTTGGTGAAAAATCACACAAAAGTGAAGAAGGGAGAGATGAAGAATAAAAAAAACCTTGCAGAGCCCTGGCAGGCACAGCCGGTCCCTGCACACCCCGGCACACATCGGGCCTTTGCCTGCGGCTGCGTGCCTCTTGCACGCCTCGTCTCTGGCACACGTGGCCCTGGTGCGCAGCCGTGCACACCTGAGCTGTGCACTGCCCCTGGGCTTTGCACACAGGGCCTCTGCGCACCCCTCTGCACAGGCAAAGCCTTGCACACCCCTGCCCTGCTGCAGACGTGGCCTTTGCAGGGGGCTTTGTGTGCACGCCCTTGCACGCCCCTTGGCCCTTGCACGCCCCTGGGCCCTTGCACAGCCTTTCCCCTTTCTGCACACAGTCCCCACACCCCCCTTGGCAGGTGCTGAGGTGGCACTTTTGCACATGGGAATGTTGAAAGGATCCGGAATGGCTGGACCCTGGCAGGGAGCTCTGGTACCGGCAGCGGGCGGCCGGGCTGCTGCAGGACATGGGGCAGCGGCTCAGCCTGTACCCGGCCACCCTTGGGCTTGGCCTGGCCAAGGAGCAGGGAGAGGTGGCCCCTTTGGGGAGCAGGGAGAGCTGCAGGGGGGTGCAGGGAGTCCCAGAGCCCAGGCAGGAGCGGGAAGAGCTGAGCCCAGCCTGGGAGCATGGAGAGCCCAGCCCAGGAGCAGGGAGAGCCGGGCCCATGTTGGGAGGGAGGGAAGAAGGGAGGAGAGCTCTGCCAGCATGCAGGGGAGAGCCAAGCCCAGCCTGGCAGCCAGGAGAGCCCAGCTCAGGGACAGGAGAGCCAGGCACCTCTGGGCAGCAGGCAGAGCGAGGCCAGCCCGGTGCCAGGGGGACAGAGGGGAGACGAGGATCCCCCCATACAAGTGACAGGGCAGCAGGAGCCAGTGGAGAGGGGAGCACAGACCACATGGCCCTGATGGCAGTTAGTAATTGAAAGAAATAAAAAATTTTGGGAAAATCACATAAGAAAGAACAAGAGAGAGACACAGAAGAATAATAGGAGTGACATAGCAGTGAAAGAGTAAGAAGTAGAAAAAAACAAGTCCTAATTCTTGGGAAAAAATATCCCAAGTAGGATCCAGCCTGGCCTTGAGACAGGCCTGCAATATACCTGCAAGAGAATGAGTGATGGGAAGGAGCACTCCCCACAGCTCCCCACAACTTATCTTGATCACAGCATTGAGCACTGGGTAGAAAAACACTGAGTAGTGATATTCACTGTATTAACATATTAATGAGCTATTACCATACTGAAATACAGACCCATAGAGGGACAGCTGCAAACAAAAAGCCCCTGACCCTTTGACTGACATTTTTGAGCATTGCCACTTTCAACAGGAGTGAGGAACCAGTTACCAATCACAGAATCATAGAATGATTTGGGTTGGAAGGGGCCTTAAAGATCCTCTAATTGCAATCCCCTTGCATGGGCAGGAGCAGCTCCAAGTAGATCAGATTGGTCCAGGCCCCCTCCAACCTGGCCCTGATCACTTCCAGGGAAAGGGCATCCACAGCTCCTGTGGACAACCTGTTCCTGTGACTCACAGCCCTCATGGTAAAGAATTTCCTCCTAATATCTAATCTAGAAACTCACTAGTTCTAGTTTTAAACTGTCTTGGTTCAGTGCAGTGGTGTTTTGGAAGCAGGGGAGATCACAAGGGGGTCTCCTGTGAGAAGCTTCTGGAAGCTGCCAGAGTCCCAGTCCTGGCACCACAACCCAACGCCTCTGATCTCTCTTGTTCTATCAGAGTTGGACTCTGCAGCCTCCCAAAACTCGAGGTGCTCTGAAGAGAAGAAATTATTTCAGATTAATTCTGTTCCATGAGCAGAAACAAGGTGAGTGTGAAATGAAAATGAAAGAGAAGGAAGAGCCCTCAGGGCAGTACCCACTGGGTTGGTCATTGTCCCCCTGAGTTTACACCTGAAAGCAGTGAATTAACAGCCTCTTATCTCCAGGGCCCATGGGCTCTGTGTTGAGGTTGGGTCAGCACCACCCAGCTGTGATGTGTCCCCTCCCTGTGCCCATATCACAAGCCTGATGTCCCCAACCTCCCAGGACACAAGCCTGGTGACAAAGCAACACAACCCCCCTGATAACTTCCAACCTCGCCCTCCGGGTCATGCCCTTCCCCCCATTGTGGTGTAAAATGTTTTTGTGCATTTAACCTGCAGTGGTTTTAATAGTTTAAATAATTTCAAACTAAGTGTTATTTAATAAAGTTTGCAATGAAATGGTGAAAGCTCTGTTTGGGATAAATTGCAGAAAAACAAGAAGAGGGGACTGACCACGCCTTCACCAGAGATTTGCAACACATTAAACTTCGGGACAGTGAACTGATCGAACTTGATCACCCCATTGGTCAATTCCCTCAGGACAAGACAGAGCCCCCGAAATGAAAGGCAGTAGGAGACTGAGGCAAGGGGGTTACAAAGTATAAAAGAACTGACTTTGCCTTGTCAAGTTTGCTGCCTTGGTAAGAGCGGAGACTCCCAGGCACCAGCGCTGTTTGCTTGTTGTTGCTTGCTTCAATAAATGCTAATTGGTGAGTTAATTGGTGTGTCCTGATTAATTATTGGACAAAATTTATAACAGATGGGTACAGCAATGGGAGCAGAGCAACTGGCAGCATCTGGGCTGCTTCACCCTGGCAAGATGCTGTGTCCCATCCATGGAACCTCTTTGTAAAAGTCCATCAGGTACCTGAGAGTTGGGCCCCAGAAGAATATCCAGAGAACAAGCAGGTGGGTCAGGCTGCTAAGGTCAGTGTGGCTCAGGTGGGGCTGGACTGGCAAGATAAAGGTGAATTATTTTATATCTTGGTGGGCCCATCAAATCCATCAAGGACTGGATGAAACACACAGATGGGGTCATGAGGGAGGGGTGGACTGAGCATGGATGTTATTGCACAGCTGATCCGTGAATGTGAAACATCTGCTGCAATCAAGCATGCCAAGATGATCTCAAGTAGGTATTCATAGAGAGTTTTTCAAGCCAGAACAAGATATCAATCACACCCAAGGCCATGATGGTTCCTGCTTATGGGATAGTATGTGTTTTGACATCTCAAGGATAGTAGAAAAAAAAACTTCAACTACAGTAATTAGCAATATGGAGAACAAGATGATCAGGAATGATGTCCTCTCCATGAAGGAGAAAAAGTGAAAAGTGTAATTATAATAAACGTCCAGGAGATAACACACAAAGTACGGAGATTTCTCCTGCATCGGTTTCTCTTAAGAGAAGTGGTGAGAACTGTAATTATTAACAGTCTGCAGGAGGAGAGAAATGAAGAAGGAAGGAGATGTTCATTCTGACTGCAGGTTCCAGGTCAGTGTCACCATCAGTGCCACACAGCAAAGCCCAATCATGACCTTGAACAGGCTCCAGAGATGACAATCCAGCACAATACACAGTGAGGAAGGTGTGAAATCCTACAGCTCTAAGAACAGCTCTCAGACCAAACCAATCGACATGGTGACCAGTGACTCTTAAACCCATACAGGGAATAATTATAACTAACTTGGTTTAACACGCTCTGATCAGATCTGTCACTATCTCAGCACTTTGTGCCCCATGTTGGGCCCAAATAAAGACTGTTGTGGTTGAACCCCAGCCAGGCACTGAGTAACATGCAGCCACTCACTCACATACCACCCAAGAGTTGGATGAAGGAAAACATAAGCATATTTATGGATTGAGATAAAAATATAAATATTACTGTTGTAAGATACAATTACATATTAATAATAGCTTTTATTCTAATGCTACTTGTAATAATTATATGACTAAAAATGGAATAATAAGGAAACTTTATTGCTTTCCTTTTCTCTGCTCGCAAAGGGGGAAACTCCTGCTGTGCCTGAGTGCAGCAGTTCTCTAAGGGAGATGGGTGGGGAGATGGTGCAAAGGAGCTGTAACATCCAGCTGCAGCCTGCAGGGGAGAAGTCAGAGAGGAGGAAAAGACACAACATTCCCAAGGAAACAGGGAAAATTTGCCACCGCCACCTTGCCACTGCCACCACCTTGCCACCACCACCTTATGATGTTACAGTAATTGGGGGTGAGGGAAAAGGAACATGGTACCATTTTTCTGTACATTTGTATATATTTAGTAATTTTTCCTTTTCAACATTAATGTTTCATTAAAGTTGTGTAGTTTAGTTTCCAACCCATAAGTCTCTCTCCCTTATTCTCTCTCCTTTCTTTATCAGGGTGGGGAGGGGGATTAATAGAGAGCTTCTCTCACTCGGTTAATTGCCGGCCCAGTATTAAACCCTGACAGATTTATTGGCACCCAACGTGGGGCTTAAGCTAATTATCTCAAGCCCAGTTGAAATTTGAACTCATTTATAAGAATAATTTGAATTTTTACTTCAGTGGGAGGATACCCAGATTGCTCCCCTGAGTGGGAATCTAACTATTTTCTTGGGAAATTTCACAGGGTTGGAAATTAAACCAATCATGGTGTACCTTTGGTACTCAGGGTATGTGATCTGTGGGTTTTTATCTGGGATTAGTGTTGCTCTGTGGTTCATTCTTGGTAAGAGCTGCTTACAAACCGTAGTTGTGATATGGTCTTCAAGAGTGTGGTACATGGTACAGTGGTTTTTCACACCCCTAGGAGATACACATAGGATACACATTTCATACACATAGGAAATATCCCTATAAAGAGGAAATAGACTGCCCACAGGTCAAAGCACCCACACTTGGAAAACCTATCAGGGATCTGAAAGAATTGTCTGTACGAGATGTGATCTATACCGATGATGATCCTTATCACATGCCATGCCCTAAGCCTATGAGGCAAAGGTTTGTGCATGCTGCACCATCCCCATTTAACCATACACTATCAGTCATGTTATGGGTTCCTGGAGAAATGGAACAGGCTGTGGGTGATGTGATTAAAACAGCAGGAGAATATGAAGATGCTGTCATGGCTCCTCATCGGGCCTGGGTCTCATCTGGAAAGGGAACAGCTGAGAAACTGCACCTACCCCATCACAAAGCCCTGGTGGTGCTGTGGAGAGCCCAGGCCTGGAACTGTCTGGGACCATGTCACAGAATCATAGAATCATGGAATGGGTTGGGTTGAAAGGGTTAAAGATCATCTTATTCCAACCCCCTGCATGCATGGGAAAGAACACCTCCCACCCAACTGAAGCCAACCCTGTCCCTGTCCCCAGAACTTACTAGATATCTAGACACAGGGACACAAAAGCCATTTCATGTTTCTGCCCCTATCCCTAGCCATGTTGCTCATATATGATTTTTTCTAAAATTGTACCTGTTTCAGTTAATAGCTGACATCACCCTGGTGCAGGGTGCTCCAGGGCTGCAGGTCCACATCTGCCCCTCTGTGCTCCCGCATAGGATTCAGGGGACAGCTGCCCTCTCCACACAGCCTGCAGGGGAACTTCTGGCCCTTCCTTCGTTCACTGACCTTGGTGTCTTGTGGAGGGCTGGCAGCAGGCTTCCACCTCCTTCTCCATGGACATCTTGGGCATTTGCTGCCACAGACATTCCATGGTCACCCAGGGCAGCTGCTGACTCCTGAGGGAGGTGCTCACCTGGTAATGGGCACTCCAGGTGTCCACAGCCCTTATATATCCCCATGGTCACCATGGAGACCCCACATCACACCCCATGGTGTCCAAGCAGCTGACCCCACATCACAAAGCCCTGGTGGTGGCTGTGGAGACTCCCAGGCCTGGAACTGGCTGGGACTGTGTCACAGAACAATGGAATCATGGAATGGGTTGCGTTGGAAGGCTTAAATATCACCTAGTTCCAACACAACCCATTCCATGATTCCATGATTCCATGATCCCACTCATCTGAAGCCAACCCTGTCCCTGTCCCCATGGAACTCACTTTATAATTCCATTCGCCCCATCAGCCTCAGTCAGCAGCACCCTCTCCTTGATTACTCAAGGATGAGCTTCCCGTGCTCCTCCTGCTGCATGATCCTACAGATCATTCCCATGACCCTCCAGATCATTCTGAATCACAGAATACCTCAGGCTGGAAGAGACCCCTGAGCATCTCCTTGTCTGAGTGCCCTGCTCAAGGCAGGTTGAACAAAACCTAAAAGACAACAGTTTGTTAAGGGCAACTTTTGAACAATTGAAATGCTACAACAACAGAAATGCTTTTGGAGAACTACATTTACAGGTTCAGCAAGTCCCAAGGATGTTGCTTCAGAACCCTTAGCTTTGGTGGTGACACTGCTTGAAGAACAAGGACTCTGCACATCATACATATCACCACTGCCTGAACTGAAGAGGCTGGAGTGAAGGTGCTAAGCTTGTAGCCACCATATTCCTTATATTCAGGGGTCTCCTCCTGTCTGAGCTCTTCTGTGACTCAATGAATCTTTCACTCTCTGAACAGAGGTCTGTGAACACTGAAACAGGGAGGGGAAGAAGAGAAGAGAGAGAGGCAGAAGCACAGCCCCAAAATACCTCAGCTCCTCTGAGCAATGTTTCTGCATCTGAACAACTGCTAGGAACTTTCCTTTGGTCAGTGGTGGTACAGTATTATTTATACCCAGAATAAGTGCCAGCAGCTTGCTAGAACATTCACATCTGTTTTTTCATTTGAAAAGTATTAATAAAGCAATGATAGATACAGCGGAAAAAATGCTGAGCAGCTCTGGAAAGGCAGAGAGGTAGCAAGCATCTATTCTGACACTCCATAAACATACTGAGAATCCACTATAATATTGATATCTGTCACTGAAATAATCAAAAGGCTTCTTCTATCACTGCACACAATTCTATGCCCTGTGCTGATCCTTCCTGTAGCACGACATGTGCTGGCCATTGGTCTGAAGCAGAATCATGCCAAGCTACCACTGCTTGGTGTGAGCGAGCAGATCCATCCAGGAGTAGAGTAGGATCTCCCTCTGGTGGCACTGTTGATAAAATAGAAGAACGCTGGATTGTTCACTCTTGCAGGGACTGTAACAATTTGTGACTCAGCAAGTTGAACTGCATCTCTCCAGGGCAATCTGCTAAGGCAATTTGAAAAGACAGTGACATTTGAATATCTGTATGAAAATCCTGTTTTGTACTAGGGATATGTTTTATAGCAACATCTAATGCAAAAATACCTCTAGCATGTAATCACACTTTTGTAATCACTTCAGATAACATTCAAAATTTAGACCATCCTATTTTGGTGAAATTATATGATAAAAATTGACACTCCAGCATCCAAAAATTTTTGCCATCCCATTGCCCTAGTATACCAAATGGCCTGAAGGTGTTGTTTATTATAAAACCTCTGCAAACAATTTTTGCATCATAATAATGTGTAGAAAACTGTTTAATTTTATTCATAAGAGTTTCACAGCTTTTTTTTTTATTTCATAACAGCTTTTTTAGTCATAACAGTTTTCAGTGCTCCGTGGGGATGG
>JAAWXA010001082.1:0-11879 GCA_038090715.1 Florisuga fusca | reverse complement strand
GGAGGTGGTGTTTGGATGTACATGTGTGTGTACACGTGTTGTTGCCCTCTAATGGATAGAATCTGAATGGCTCAGCTCTGCAGGCTGAGATGGGTTTCTGTAGCAAAACATTATTTTCAGGGTGTCTGATATTTTCCATTTCAGAAGACTCTTGTCACGTTTATTCATAAGCCTGATACATCTTTTGTGGGTAACGTCCTTTTAGTTTGTAAAATTAATTGGGAATTCAATAGAGTGCCAGAGCTTAGTGAAATGCCTTTTCTTTGTTCTCTGAAGCTGCGTTTCAGCTAAACCACAACTGCCTAAGACATGCCATAGTGCTACAAATATTACATCTCTGTACCATCATCAACAGACCTGGGAGAGAAGCAGGTGAGCAGAGCTTGGTCATCCTTGTCATGGTGCACCCAGAGTGTGCCCCTGCTTCACCACTCCAGGATTTGCCAAGCTCCTGAGATGTGGGTGGCAGAGGAGCTCTCCCTCTCCCTTTTCTGGGTGACACTCTGGCTGTAGCAGGTGTTCCCCGTAGCCACCTCCACCCCATCCTGCTGAGCAGCTTCCTGGCTGCTTGCCTGTGTGATTTGTTTTCTGGGGAAAGTGTGTAATGTGATGTTTATAGACTGAGGTTTCAAATCCTAGTGAGATTCCTGATAAAATCAAGTATTCTGCTGGTGCACGATAGATTAGTTTTGTTTTCCTTTTTAAAATAAAATTATCTGTGAAGGTAACTTTAGAACAACCTCAGAAAGGAGGCTGCAGGTTAGTTGGAAATTGGATTGACAGTTGTTTGTACAGCAAGAAGTCTACTTCTACCCTTCTTTATAGTGGAATCCTCCCCTAGCCTTATTTTTCCTAGCAGGACTTTGTTTTTGTTCAGTGAATAACTTTGGGAGAGTTAAGTCTCTGAATTATATTTTTTCTCTCTGCAGCCATCAACTTTTCCGTATCAAAATTCCCAGTGCTTGCCTTTGCAGTTGCATCCTGGTGCTTTGGACACATAGCAGGACATTTGCTAACAGCTTTTCTCAGTTGCAGATGCATGGGACCAGAGTAGCAGTCAGTATCCAAAAGTTCTCTTCCTCTTCTGGAGTCGATTCCTGATGCTGGTGTTAGGCAGTGTGGTATTTACAAAAAGGTTCCTGATGGGTGTGGATTTCAACAAGCCAAATATTCATACTTATGAAATCATGGAAATGTTCTGGGCAAACCAGCAACTTGATTTCACAAAACTCTGCCAAGGTATCTCTGTTCTCTCTGTACATTAAGCTTTAGCTCAATCGATCAAATTTCTATTTATGTTCCAACTGACGATCTGAATTGAGGTTGGAAGAGCAGAAAGAACAATACATTAACCAAATTCCTTTCTCATGACTGGGTTTTCATAGGAATGACTTCTCCAAGGTGTGATACAAGGCAGGATGTGCTCTTCCAGTCCTTCCCTGGGGCTGGGGTGCTTCCCTCTGCTCTCCCTGCTGAGTTGGGTGGGCACACAGTCACAAGGCACTTATTGTTGTCATCTGGGAGCTTACTTTAGAGCAGGAGAAATTGTCTGTGGGTTTTGGGCTACTACATTTTCTACTCATGGTGGAAATAGGGGGGGGAAAAAAAAGAAAAGCTTTTGTTATCAGAGGGATGTTGCAGCCCACGGTGGATTTTATCAGCATTTCTAAATATTGGTATTTTTCTTCTGACCATGTTTCCTAGCAAAATGGTTTGGGTTTGTTTTGTTGTTTTTTTTTTGAGAATAGTTATTTCCCACTTACAATACATCAGCAGCCATTGTGTGTATTGTTTAGGATCAATTGAGGAGTTTTTCTGACTGTTATTTTGATTTGCTGGCTTGGTTCGTGGGTGAATTATGAAAGCTCTGATTGTTTAGGGCACAAGAAGGGTACAATACATTACTGGCTCACATGCTCACTTAATGCATGCACATTGTGGTGGCAGTGGTAATAGCACCATTAAAGAACAAAAGGTAGCAACACATAGTAGCTCTGTATCTGGCCAATCCCCTCAAATTACCATAAATATTTGAGCAATCTGAATACTTTTGGACTCTGTAGTAAAGCTTTCCTGTTCTTATCTGGCACTGAAGGAATGTGGAATAAAGTATTCATTTAACCAAGTATAAAAATATGTATGCTATGCAGTTATAATCATGTGTCATTAATCAGAAAATACTGCAGAAACTCTGACAAATTAAAAACACAAGGATGGGTCTGCAAGGGCTTTTTCAGTCATTAAAAAGCTGCTTCACCTCTCAGGCAAACTATTTAATGGCAACTTCTTGCTCAGTGTACTGACATCTTCAAAGGCTCTGACATCTGTCGGCCTTTGAACTACCATTAAAAAATATTATCCCATTTCCATTCTTTTATGCCCATTTTTTTAATTATAGCCCTTCTTTCAAGTTAGGAACATGGTTGGTTTAAATGATGCTGTCCTTTCGTTTTCAGCCACCCAGCTGCGGTTTGAATAAATTGATGTAGAATCAAAGGCGGGACTTTAAAGGGAAAAGGTTTGATGGACTTGGACTCCGAACCAGATGAGGTTTTATGATGAAAAGGGTTTAATCCCAGCACAGGCATCGCTTCTATCAGTCGAGCAGTACAAAGCAATTCATATATATAGGTTCACGAGAAATGATCTTTTTTTTTTTTTTTTTTTTTTTTAAACAGCACAGATCTCTTCAGGACTTGCAAATGTGGCATTAGCTAATATTCAGAGAGCTGATTTCCTTTCATCCACCAGAAGCTTATGATTATAGTACAGTTCTCGAATTGGAAATGAGAGCTGCAACACAGATTTAAAGCTATGCTGTCTGATTTGTATTCAATATACATGTCACTGCGGGACGAGCTAGTCTGGGCCGAGCTGGTTCAATAAAGGGAAAAACAGTTTCAGCATCTGAAATTCGGGGAAGGGGGGGGAAAGTACCAATTAATTCTTACCTGCTCTGCCTGAGTATTGTGTCGGATACTTAGTAGATTGCTATGGTTTCTAAAGCTGTGCAAACAACCCCTTGTGATAACAGCTCTTTGGCATCTTTTGCATCGGTGGCATTAATCAGTGGTGGCTTCTAACATCGTCGTTTATATGGAAGGCCATGTTTGTTTTGCTGTGCAGGGGTTTCAAGGAGGTTTAGCAGAGACAGCCTTGCTATTCCTTTACAAAAATCTCCTTCATTAATGTGGTAATTAGGCATGCATGTGGAGAAAACTGAAATCTCTGTCTCAACAACTGCATCATTATTTGTCAAAAATAGCGTCGCGTGATAATCAAGAAATAATCTCTCCAGTAGTTCCCTGATCTTCATGCTTTATGTTAATAGAAACGTGGTACAGAGACATGAGCTCTTACTTAGACACAATCAGATTGTGTCCTTCCAAATACTGATGCTTTCCAGGAAAGGAAAAGCAGTAGGTTTCAACAGTCTGCAATTGATGTCCTCTGGAAACACTGTGCTTCATTGTTGTACAGAAAGGAGACTGCTCCCTTCCCTACCCTGCCTCCAGTCAACAGTTTTTCCTTCGAGCCCTCCCCACAATCTCTGTTCCCCACCAGAGTGTTCAGTTTAGGAGTAATGCATTGCTCCTGATCTCTGAATGCAATGATGAGGTGTAATTTCTTTTTTTTAATGTAGGTGGGTGAGTAGTCATTACAAATATGGACCTGTATAAATGGATATACTTAATGGGTTATTTTACTTTATTGATATTTCATAGAGTTCGTGTTTAGCATACGTTTTGATTTTATGTTTAAAATATATATTAATATTTATTTGGAGTCCAGTAGGTTCAAAACAGTTATATAAATCAGTCTGAAGAAATCCTTGCCCTAGGATGCTATGGCCTGTTTGTCATTCAGAAAATGAAAGTGGCATCAGCTGAATTCAAGGGCAAACTGAGAAGGATGAAAAGGATAGAGATCAATGTAAAGGTGCCAGAGGAAGATACTGAGCCAAAAATACTCTCAATTCCAAGGAAAATGTTATGCACAGAGGTTGCATTTATTTTGTACAGATCCATCCTGGGCTTGATCTTGTCTTTCTGAACTGGCAGGTGTGGAGCAAGATGCTTCCAGAAAGTCTCTGAACTCAGAGGAGCCACTCTGAGTGGTTGAGTGCAGCCAGCACTTGAGGATGAAGGTGCAGAGAAGGAGAGCAGATGTGGTGTCAGGTGGAGATGTGTGCAGCAAGCACACAATGGGAACTGTCAGCTCCTGCCTTTGACTCCAACCTAACACTGAAGTTGGAGTGAAGACTTTTCTTCTCTAGGACTTTCGTCCTCAGGTGAAGGTGACAAATGGATCTACTTGATAGAAGAATTGGTGCTGGAGATGATCAACTAGAATGTGCTTCTTCCAAGTAGGAGTTGATTTCCAATGGGACAAAGCCAAAAGTTGCACATGTGTGTAATTCTGCATCTTCTTGTGCAAGCAGCTAAGAATTTACCACATCTCATGGGTTAACAGATGTACTGCAGCCATTGTTACTGCCTGGCAGATACCAGGGTTCTTTGGAAAGTTGGCAGCTGATGATTTCTTTTAAAGTGTAAACCTGTAAGTGACACAATTTTTATTTCTGAAGCTGCTGGGTTTCAGGCTTTCTGCCCACACGTATTGCCATTCATGAGACTGAGAATGAGGGCTTCATGCTTGGTTAAAGACTGTCATCTTCAATATAGCAGCATGACATCAGTAATGAGAGTTTCCTGGTGTATTAGATTCTTTAGTAGAGCAGAACAGTACACACAGGCTACTGCATTCAAGTCATCTTTAGTCATCAGCCCAGAGAATGAGAGCTTTCAGCTCCTTAGTTGGCTTCCTGGGACTATGCTGGAATTTTGAAAAATTTTATCTTTTTCACCTTGATTAACAGTCAGGGCAGAGTTTGAACATTAGTGTGAACTTCAACTCTTCCTCAAGTCCCTCAGCTGCCAATTGAGGTAGTGCTGGCAAATGGCCTGACCAGGAATTAGTATCTAAAGTTTGTACTTCTACAAATATTAACTTCAGAAGTCAAAGATGCAAATCTCTTAGCATGAACAACTGACTCCTTGGACTTTGTGTCTGCATCTTCTCTTACGTTTGTCCTCTCAAGGTTTGCAGTTTCTGTTCCAGTCACCATAAAACCCTTACAGTAGAGGGTAAAACTGGAATATTCAAAAAAATGCACCTAAAATGCAGTGTGATGCTGGGTGGGGGTTTGGAGGATGGGGTTGTTTAGGCTTTTTTGCTTCTTGAGAAGCCTTTTTCATTAGTTGACATGGCAAAGACATTTCTCATAGACAATACAGCCTGTACTTCTTCTGGGGACAAATTAGGAATTATAATATGTTTAATTTTGCTGCTTCATAGGGATGAATGTCTGTTGTAATCCCTAAATCTGTAATACATCGTGGCTGCATTTAAATCAGAATTACATGTTGTTCAGGAAATGCTAATGCTTTTAAATTTAATGCAGGGGAAATTGAAATGCAAATGTTTTTTAAATGCTCTGACTTAGGGCATGCTGGACACAGAAATAGTGTCAGATTGACAGGTAGTTCTTCCCAGCCCACTGCAGAGATCTTTACTCTCCATGTCTGTGTTCCAGTGCAGGAAAGTCCTATTCTTCCTTAAATATCAGTAGCTTTTCTTCACTTTGAGAACCAGCTTTGCTCTAAAGTTACTCCACGGCTGAATCTATCTCTAACATTAACACAAAAGGAATATTTTCCATTCACATCCTGAAATACAGAAGAGAAAACTTTATATTTTTTCACAAAGGAAAATTGGGAAGACTAAATGTGTAGTTTGGTGTAATTTTCATCTGTCACTGTTTAGGGATAGATTGTTATGGTTTGTATGATGCAGCAAACATGGTCATAGATACAGATTTTTATTTGTTTTTTGAGCCACTCTGAATTTTATATTCTGCTTTCCTTGTAGGGGATCACTGCACTAAGCAGATATTTATGGCTGATTTTTTTTTTCTCTATCATATTTAAGTTACTGTAATGCACTTACATAGATTATTAGGTGCCCAGTTGAGTGTGTGTTACATTTCTTAGTAGAAAGAGACAAGGAAAAGAATCCTCCAGCTAGTCCTTTCCAGGTAGGTCTCTCAGTTATCTTATTCACATAATTTTGTTTGGACAAAGAGAAATACATATGTAAACATTTCTTTCATCAGATAAAAAGGAGAAAGGAGGCTGGATGTTTTAATTTCTGACTCACTAATCTTATTTCAAAGCAAATATAATAAATCATGTAAGAAACTGATCCATCTTCCAGACAGGAAAGCCAAGTCTTTTCCAGGTCTTGGAAGTGTTAAATGGAAACTGTATTTCCATTTATCTCAATTGCAACTTGGTAAGTAATCCTTTTACTCACCAGTGCACTGTATTGTTTAGTTCTGTGTAGGCTTGAGGATCTTCCATTTTATGAGGAAAGCAGTGACAATAACCAGCCCATATGAAGTCCTGCTTTCTAGCTGCTATTAACTAAATTAAAATCAAATGGTTTTATGTAAATTAAGAAATCAAAATAAGCTCTGTTAATTTTAAGCTCTTTGTGGAGCTGTTCAAATGTCTGATTTTCTTGCTTTTTCTTTGCCCGCCCCTTCCTAGCTTAAGTGCCATTTACATTAATGAATTAGGCAGCTAACTGGCTTCTTTAAAAGCCCAGATCTATTTCAATGCACTCCTGAAAAAAAACAAAAAGCAAACAAACAAACAAAACAAAAACAACAGCAAAAAAAAACCCAACCCAAAACAAACAAACAAACAAAACCCAAACAAACCACAAAAATGTGTGTTTTGCTTAATGCCATGTCACAGCAGATCTTGGGAATTTGTTCCCTCTCCTTCCCAGGCAGTCATAGATGCAGAAACAAGAAAGGTGCTGAGGTGTTCAGTGCAGCTTTTCTGACTGGGATTTTATGACCTGCGTCCTCCATATTTCTTTTCAAACTTCAGAAATACATGGTGAAGTTAGTGAAGAGTTTGGGGGTTAGATGACCTATGGAAATGTTGCCTAAGCATGTCTTCCTATACGAATGACATGGATAGCTTCTTTTCATTCATTTTATTCCAAATGGAGCTCAGCAGAGGGTAACTTCTCTTTACTGTTCTTCAGGAGTCAACACTTCCCATCGTGTTTCAGGAAAATGCTGAAGCTGTAGAACAAGAGTAGGCAAGATGCAGCAAGTGTATTACTAAGAAATAAAATTTAAAGAGTGCTGGATTTCTCTGGGGACTCTGTTACATGCAGGAGAAAAACAAAGTTGTCCATGGTTTTGAGATGAAAAGTGTTTGTTTAGCCTCCAGCAGCACTGGACAGAGAGGGTGGGATTAAACCTGCCCTAACTCCCTAGGAGATGCAAAATAAGTCAGTTTGGTAGGAATAGACTTCTGTCAGGTCCAGAAATACTAGAGGCAGTTCTCAGAGCATACACAGTGCTGAAACAGTCCTACTAAGGAGTCTTACAAAGGTTTGATATCTAAAAGCAGCTTAATGCTGTTAAAATGAATAGAAAAAAATATGGAAGTTAGCAGCTCAACACCTCATTTCACAAGTCCTAGTGGATATTTTCAAGAGAGGTGTCAGAGGTCCATTTGCAAAGGTGAGAAAAGCTGTGATTGTGATGAGATGGAGCTGATAAACCATTCCTTAAGCCCTGTAATACAGGGATTCAGATTTTACTCTGCTGAACAGCAAACATTTTACTGTTAGGACTATGCTTGCCATCTGCACTGCTTCTACGTAAGTTTTTGGGTTTTTTGATAGTTGAACATGTACTCTCTTTGTGTCTAGAGAACTGCCACTTTTTGCATGCTCTTCAGGTTAATGAATACATCTGTGGTGTCTGTAACTGTTTTCCTACCAGAAAATAGCTTAATTTGGTATTTTACAGCCTGATTTATAAACTAAGAACATTGCATTTGTGAATGTAGCTATACCAACCCATCACTTCAGTGTAGTCTTGTGAAGGATAAAGATGTGTTCCAGTTAACAAGTTGTGCACCAGCCTTACAGAAAGAATTTTTTTCCTTCAAGAAGGAGATCACTTAAATATGCACAAAAGACAAGCCTGGAAAGAAATGCATCTCTCTGAGTGGTGAAGTTTTAGCTTTTGCTAAATGGTATTTTATATATAATATAAAATTATATTTTAGTGTCTCCAGGAAGTACCAGACTGGTGCTCAGGACTGCTTCTAGCCATGGTGGTGCTAGCAGAGCTCCAGAGACAGCCGTGGTTCCCTCCAGAAGAGCTTGCAGAGCCTGATGCTTTTTGGAAGATTCTACCAGTGCTCTTAGGAGGTGAGACCAACCTGTTGGTCACTGAACTGATGTTCATTTTCACTTCATTTCACACCATTTCATTTACCTGGTCCCTTGATTACCATATTTATGGGCCTGTGTGTTCTTACCCAAAAGGCATTTAAACTTTCACTGTGCTATAGATTGTGCTGTGAAAGCTAAATAGCTGTTTATTACTGATCCCTGCTAATTTGTGCTCTGCCACATCATTACCCATGTGATAATGTGTGTGACATTTGCTGAAGCAGTTTTCTTTGCAAATCAAATCTCTGTATTGAAGGATTCATAATATTGACAAATTACCAGTGACAAGAAAAACTGGATTATAAATTCTTAACCTATTTTAACTGAAATTGCAATTGGATGGAAAATATCGTTAAAGTGGAGATAATTGGGTTAATTACAAACCTTTAGTTGGAAGATGACATTAAAAGCTTGAGTTACTAAATTTTAATGACTTGCTAGTTCAAAGTTCTTTTAAATATCAGTTTAGATGTGATATCTCTGCAGATTTTGACTGCTGCTTAAACAAAATGATTGCTTTTTTCAGCACTGCTGTGCACCCTTTGTAGCATTGTCCTGTTACAAAGGAGCCACAAACGTAGCTGCCAGCTGGCTGAACTGCCCAGTTGATATTCATCTGGCATGGAAAAAACCAGAGGTATACTGGGACCAGGGAGTCTGACTCGGTAGGATGCTTGGTGGACAAAAAGATCAGAGAGCCACCAGGACGGTGCCTGCCCCTTGGTACTGCACAATTCTTTTATCTCTGAAGGGTAAAAATCATGGGGATAGTTCCCTAAATCCAGAGTGAGATCAAGTGAAAGACTGATTGTTGTGACTTGCTGAAACTTGCTGTTTGAAGCACAGACCAACATTGCACATCTTTGAAGTTCTAACAGTGATGGTTTTTTCCGAAGCTGAGAGCTGCAAACAAATCGTATTTGTTTACTTTTTCACAGTCTTTTATGTCAGATGCATTGCTTATTTTTGTGATGCTAGAGGAACTGGTCTTATCTGTTTCTCAGCACTTTATAAAGCTTTGTTTATTAATAAGAAAGCTAAAGCAGTTCAAATTCCCACTTTCAGCAGATAATCCCTTGGAGGGTGTTTGGCACTACATATGTCACCAGTTGCTTCATGATTGGGACAGGATGCTGCATCCACCTCTCCTGGGACATTGCACTGATTGGGGGGAAAATGGGACTCCTTGTCACCACCAGATTACTGGGTGTTTCTACTTTGTTCCTTATTTTCCTTTAAATTTTTCTTCATCATCAAAGTGAGAGATGTTTTTACTACAGACTTCCTTTCCCTTGACTGAACTGATCTTTCAAAAAGAATCCACTACCCAGTAACAAATGTTGTGTATCCCTCAGCCATCTCTGTCACCTCACGCCAGTGGAACAATACACAAAGAAACAAACCTCCCTTTAAGAGGTGCTGGTGGTTTTTCTGAGCTCCCTGTTCAAGTGCAGCCACTAATTTTAATGTTCTCTCAGGTGAGAAAATGCTGAGAAAATATCAGCACATGCAGAGGCAGCAGCTGGTATCTGTTGCTCAGACAGGGAGCTTATTTATGGGCTCATATTTTAGGTTATTACCCTGGAAAGGATTATTGTGATTGTGTAACTTAACAGTTTGTGTTTGAGTAATGTCCATGGAACTGCTCAGAGGTTTTGGGGGGGATTCTGTTGCTTTGGTTTTGTTGGGTTTTGTTTTTTGTTTTTTTTTCCTTTAATGTCACATGCGAGCAAAATTAAACACAGCAAATTGAGAGCTGTGCAGTCACCTGTAGCTGAAGCCAACTTAGCCCAGTGAGGAAAACTTCTGGAATTTGGTTTGAAGAGTTGTCATGATGCACTTGAGGATTGCACTGGTCTTTTGTTCTTCAGCCTGAGTACACAACAACGAAGAGCAAGGAAAGGTTATTGCAACTTCATCTGCTGGGAGATGTTAGTCACTTACAGTAAAACTGCTGAAGCAACACCTAAATGACTCTAGATCTGAGCCCCAGGGCGTAAGAGGGGAGTGGATCTTAACTCTGTTTTTGTGAGTTTAAAATGCCCTCAACACTATTTGAAGCAAAGGAGGGTGATGAGGTGGATGTGGTTTGGTGTGTAATGCATTACTGAGAGGATTCAGTCGAGTCCATCACTGAGAGTATAAAAGATGCAGTCATGCTCTGGCCTCTTGCTTAGAAATTCATCCAAGTAAATGCTTCATGGAGTTGAACTAGGAGCTCCTGAAAAATAAAGGAGTTTTTTTAAGTTTTTGTTTAATTAGACTGCAGTCACTTAGTCCATTTCTCTTCTCTGGTGCATGTGACTGGAGCAGAGTTTTAGGCATCGGCAACAGATTTTAATTTAAACTTTTTGCTAGCTTTATATTTTCTTATGCAATTTACTTTTTAAAATTAAGAGCACATGTTTTCCTTCTAAATAGCATGCAGAACATTTATTGGCATTTTAAATAAGCCAAAGTGAGTGAGCAACCTTCCTTTTTTTCTTTCAAGTCTATTTTTTCCCTACAGGCAAATTGCTGTGGGCTTATGACCCACCCTTTTTATGACACTATTTCAGCACAGATATTCTTAGTTAGAATTCTAAGTTATTCCTTTGAAACAGAAATAGAAATCACCATCTCAGCTAGCAGTTTCTTCAGCTCTGGGACTGTCATATGTGCATAGACATACATGCAAGTGAGCCATATAAATTCATACGAAATTTCTACTCTCTCATACAGTTTACAGATTTGTATTTTTCTTCCATCTGGGATGCTCTGTTAGCTTGTGGTTTCTTTCTATTTGTTTTTCTTTATGTGGATTAATAGTCATTTTACAAAATGCTTTCTTGTTTGGGGCATGTTGCCATGGTATGGCCATCCTGTGGAATTACTGAGCTTTGGTGTTCTTTGGAGAAAAGATACAGATCTCTTATTTCGTTTACTCATACCCATACAACCAAATCAAAGGCTATTACATTAGTATTTAAAAAAAAAAAAGGCAGCAAGTAGCAATAAAACTTTGGACCTATTATGTACTGTGAAGTCCCTATTTCTTATGTTTAAACCATATGCTTAGCACAGGAATTATTTGCTCTGGAGGGTTAAAGATGTGCATTTTTCACAGCAGCTCTTGTACCCAAATTGTTGTTTGGACCATGGAAACAATTCAGTCGGTACAGTTCACAAACACAGAATAGAGAAGCTAGAAAAAGAATATAAGAAACCAATCCTGAGGAAGACAATTCAGTTTTCCAAACAAGCCAAGCAAGCATCCTGCCTGCAGATCTCAGATTTTGTAATCCCATCTTCTGTTTTTCCACAGGTTTACTGAGAAAAGACAGTTGCTCTTAAATTTTAAATTTCATGGATTTTTCACAACTGAGAATTGTGTCATTCTGGGTTGGTTTTTTTTCCTAGTGGTACTCATTTGCCTCCACTTAAGTCTAATAATAGTTTATTAAACCTGGCATGTGGGATAGCAAAATCTTAGTGATGAAAAGTTTGGGATTTATTTCCTTTAGCAGTTTGAAGATACCCATGTTACACAAAGTTGTTCAGTTGTAAGCTGC
>JAAWXA010001081.1:0-11880 GCA_038090715.1 Florisuga fusca | reverse complement strand
GTATAAGAGACAGGTTCATCATTTGCTGTAAAAGAAAAAAACAAACCAAATCACCACACATAATAATGGTCACCAGAAATTCCAACATGAGATTAGGAGGGCACCTTAAAAAAAAAAAACAAACAACAGGTGGTGCTCATGACTAACCGACAATGCAACACCTGAGAAATTACTGCTCTTTCAGCCCACTAGCCCTTGCTAACCAGATGCATTTAAGAATAAAACAAAGGTAAGAAAATGTGAACTGTCCCCTCCACCCTATGCCAACTGCTTCCACCACACCCACCTCCTCACTAGAGCCTCATGGTGCAGTGCTTCTCTCTCCAGTTACATCTAGGAGAGACATGATACTCAGCAAGCAATCGGGAAAGGCAAGGAGGCTGTCTGCACCTTAAAAGACAGACCACAATGATTTCTTGAAAGGCTGTAAATAAAATTGCCACTGTACAGCAAAACGAGTGAAACCACAAGATGCCATTTCCAGAAGAACTCAGAAATCCCAGAAAATTGGGATGCACAGAGAATAAAAGAACCAAAGAAACCACAACTGCACTGGTAAACTCTGGTAAACCCTGTGGCTGACTCCAAAGGCTCTAAACAAAATTACCTAATTGAAAAAAAGAAAAGGAAAAAGAAGAAGAAGAAAAAGCTTCTAAAAATCTTACCTTGAAGAGTCTTCTCCAACAGCTGAGACAGCTCCACAGCTCTCCACAACTACAGGAGTAGGAGAGCTCTGACCTCAGAGAAGCCCAGGAGCTGACTGAAGCCCCTAGCCAAAGGCTGTGGCTTATATACCACAGGCACCGCCCACAGCTTTTCCCACAATCCTGTGGGAAAGGGCAGGTGGCAATTACCACAAGGTATAAAAGGAGACAGAAGAGAAGCAGTGAGCTTTCTTCTGTGTCTTCAGTTTACAAGATGTTGGGCACCGAATTACAGACGCCGTCAGAAGAAGTCTTCGTGGAGCGAAAGAGGCGTGAAACGCGCAACAGAACCAGAACTTGGCTGTGGGACGCAAGGATGGTCTCTGGAGGGGTGATGATGGGAGAAGGGTGCTGTGAGAGAGGTAAGAGGCGGCTCCGGGCTACCACTTCCCCTGGGAGACCGTTACAGTCTTTTACTGCCCACGTAGTGAAAAATGTCCTTCTTATGTCCAACCAGAATTTCTCCACTACCTCTTATCTGTTAGGCCTCACTTTACCTTGTTGCTGGAGGAGCAAAAGAGAAAACAGTGAGCAGCTGACTGCCTGGCTGCTTCTAGTTACAGGAGGACAAAAAAGAACATGGAGTAACGGGGGACATGTGGTTGCTAAAGGTTCAAAATAGAGAGTGCGTTTGGCTGCTTCACATGCTGTTTCCAATTACTGGAGGACTACTGTCTGTTAGCAAGCCAGTATAATTTACACACCATTTTACACAGATAATAACTGCTATGACCTATATATCAGCTCTGATACACTCATGGTCCCTGGAGCAGAACGTCCCCAGTTCCTCCTGGCCCCAGACTCCCCCCTCACCTCTTCCCGACAGCACTCACAGCCCTTTTTAACCCTCCCCACTGTAACTCCAGTGCTTAAAACACACGTATGAAAACTATTAGGCAGGATTTGTCATTACATTCGTAACATCAAAGCAACACTCTTGCTGCGGGCAGAAAAAGCTCCCATCCTTGCTCACTCCACTGCTGGGGTAGAAAACCCTGTATTGCTGCCTCTACTTGTATCAGAAGAGATGCCTACATACACACTGCAGCAGTAGTGGCCCTGTATCCTGCTTAGACAGCACACAGACGAAATGAAAAAATGACTCCTGCAAGTAAAAAAATTAATTCACTATCTGCTCATGAGGTGTCCACATGTTTATACATATCCTCTTTAAATACTTCTATAGGCAAGTATTTCACTTCCTTTCTGCATTCATGTAATTTGTACGACTGGTAACTGATACCATTACATTTTCTACCTCCAACACAGGGTTATTTTAACCAGGAGTTGTGTGTGTTACACAACGGGGACGGATAGCTGCCCAAAGGAGGTGCTACCAAAGCACCAGGGAAATACCCCATTTAGAGGGTAATAGAAACACAGTAATTCAGAGCACTCCATCAAAACATCAGCATAAGATACCTGCAGCATCCAGTTGTCTCTCTACTTAAGATTTAGAATAGATAATTAACTAAACTAGGTAATATATGAGATCTAAAGCATTATGGGGATGTTACAGTCTAAACAATGCAGTTTGTACTTTATACAGCTGTAAGTGGTTTTGTTACGTTTATGATTTAAAAAATCTGTGAGATAACTGCTTGGCTTTAATTTTTGAAGGATGTTGGAGAGAAGGGAGAGTATAACTGCAGGAGTCAAACAAATCCCCAGTGCTGCAGTATGTAAGGTTAACAAAAAGGACTCTTTGATTTGTTAATACAAACAAATCCAAATGGATGTACCAAAACATGCAGAGGAATGCATTTTCATCATCTCAACTGCTGCAATTGTGAACCGCAAAACCAGAAACACCATCAACCTGAGAAAGCTGTGCTGTGTTTCCGCTATGGTGTTGAGGTCTGTCCCAAGGAAAATCCTCTCCACTGTCGTCTCAAGGTGTGAGAGTCTTTCCCTTTGACCAGACCCTTAGACATATGTACTTTTCACAAGTACTATAATACTGTCACCATCCCAAATGTCCAGGGGGCATATAAGGATCCTCATCCATTGCTCGACACGCATCGAAGATTAGGCTTACTGCTCGGTTAAGATTAGTCATCGCCGTACTCCTTGCTATCAGGGCTCCACTATGATGACATTAGTGGAAGAAATACCAAGACAATTAAAAAGGACTTCAAGGCGCCGGGTCGATTAGTCGATAGGTCAGGAGCACAGGTGGTGTTCACCTCAATTCCTGCAGCAGCAGAGATGAATGAGGAGAGGAGTAGGAAAACCTATCTTATCAATAGGTGGCTAAGGGATTGGTGCCACCGGCAGAACTTTGGGTTTTTCGACCATGGGCCAAACTTCATCTTACCCAGCCTCTTCAGACCAGATGGGCTTCATATATGTAGCAAGGGCAAAAGGACTCTAGTCCATAAATTGGCAGGGCTGATAAGGAGGGCTTTAAACTAGGTTTGAGGAGGGGAAGGGGTTGAAACCGGGCTTTCCAGAAAGGAGCCCAAGGGGGGACAGTCCAAGCTAAGAGCCAAATCAGCAGCCCAGCTGAAGTGCATGTACACCAATTCACGCAGCATGGGCAACAAACAAGAGGAACTGGAAGCCGTTGTGCAGCAGGAAAGCAATGATATAGTTGCTATCACGGAAACGTGGTGGAATGGCTCCTGTGACTGGAGTGCTGCCAGGGGTGGCTACAAGGTCTTCAGAAGGGACAGGCAGGGTAGGAGAGGTGGAGGGGTAGCTCTGTATGTTAGAGAGTCCCTTGACTCTGTTGAAGTTGAAGTTAGTAACAATAAGGTTGAGTGCCTGTGGATCAGAATCACGGGGAAGGCTAAAGCTGATATCCTGGTGGGAGTCTGGTACAGATCACCCAATCAGGATGATGAGGGTGCTGAATTATTCTACAGGCAGATGGCAGATGTTTCAAAATCGTCATCCCTTGTTCTCGTGGGCGAATTTAACCTGCCAGATGTCTGCTGGGAACTCCACACAGCAGAGAGGAGGCAGTCTAGGAAATTCATTGAGTGTATAGAGGATAATTTCCTGTTCCAGCTGGTAAATGAGCCTACCAGGGATGGAGCCCCACTAGACCTCCTGTACACAAACAGAGAGGGGCTGGTGGGAGATGTGGTGGTCAGTGGACGTCTGGGACACAGTGATCATGAGACAATAGAGTTTTCAATACTCAGGGTTGCAAGGAGGGCCGTTAATGAACACTCTACGTTGGACTTCCAGAGGGCAGATTTTGGCCTATTCAGAAGACTAGTGCAGAGCGTACCCTGGGAAACAGCCCTTGAAAACGAAGGGGTTCAGGAGGAATGGACGTACTTCAAGGAGCAAGTTTTGAAAGCACAGGAACAGACTGTCCCAGTGTGCCAAAAGGCGAGCCGGCGGGGAAGACGACCGGTCTGGCTGAGCAGGGAGATTTTGAAAGAAATGAGGGCAAAGCAGAGAGCCTACCGACTATGGAAAAAAAGGGCTAACTACTCAGGAAGAATTTAGGAATATAGTTAGGTCGTGTAGAAAGAAAATTAGAGAGACAAAGGCACAACCTGAACTGAATCTCGCCACCTCTGTGAAGGATAACAAAAAGTCTTTCTACAGATACATCAATAGCAAAAGGAGGGGCAAGGAAAACCTCCATTCCATAATAGACATGGGTAGGAATATAGTTATCAAAGATGAAGAAAAGCCCAAGGTATTTAACACCTCCTTTGCCTCAGTTTTCAACAGTAAGACAGGTTGTCCTGAGGACAGCTGGCTTCTGGAGATTGTAGAAAGAGACAAGAATCTGAACAGCCCCCCTGTAATCCAGTAGGACACAGTCAGTGACATACTGAGCTGCTTGGATCCCCACAAGTCTATGGGACCAGATGGGATCCACCCATGGGTGAGAAGGGAGCTGGCAGAAGAGCTCGCCAAGCCTCTCTATCACCTACCAACAGTCCTGGCTCACTGGGGACATTCCAGATGATCGGAAGTTGGCGAATGTCACGCCAATGCACAAAAAGGGCCGGAAGGAGGACCCAGGAAGCTACAGGCCCGTCAGCCTGACCTCAGTGCCTGGCAGGGTTATGGAGCAGATCATCCTCAGTACAATCACACAGCGCCTACAGGATGGACAAGGGATCAGACCCAGCCAGCACGGGTTTAGGAAGGGCAGGTCCTGTCTGACCAACCTGGTCTCCTTTTATGATCGGGTGACTCGCCTGGTGGATGAGGGGAAGGCTGTGGATGTGGTCTGCCTGGACTTCAGCAAAGCCTTTGACACCGTCTCCCACAGCATACTGCTGAACAAGCTGTCAGCCCACAGCTTGGACGGGGGCACTCTGCGCTGGGTTAGGAACTGGCTGGAGGGCCCAGAGAGAGGTGGTGAATGGTGCTGCATCCAGTTGGCGGCCAGTCACCAGTGGTGTCCCTCAGGGATCAGTGTTGAGCCCAGTCCTGTTTAATATCTTTACTGATGATTTAGATGAGGGGATTGAGTCCATCATCAGCAAATCTGCAGAGGACACTAAGATGGGGGGAGTGTCGATCAGCTGGAAGGCAGGAGGGCTCTGCAGAGGGATCTGGACAGGTTGGAGAGTTGGGCTGATTTCAACGGGATGAAGTTCAACACGGCCAAGTTCCAGGTCCTGCACTTTGGCCACAACTACCCCATGCAGCGCTACAGGCTGGGGACAGAGTGGCTGGAGAGCAGCCAGACGGAGAGGGACCTGAGAGTTTGGATCGTCAAGAAGCTGAACGTGAGCCAACAGCGTGCCCAGGTGGCCAAGAAAGCCAATGGCATTCTGGCCTGTACCAGGAACACTGTCGCCAGCAGGTCCATGGAAGTGATTCTTCCCCTTTACTCAGCACTGGTGAGGCCACCCCTCGAGTCCTGTGTCCAGTTCTGGGCCCCTCAGTTCAGGAAGGAGATTGAGGTGCTGGAGCAGGTCTAAAGGAGGGCAACCAGGCTGGTGAAGGGACTCGAGCACAAGTCCTCTGAGGAGAGGCTGAGGGAGCTGGGGCTGTTCAGCCTGGAGAAGAGGAGGCTCAGGGGAGACCTCATCACTCTCTACAACTCCCTGAAAGGAGGTTGTAGCCAGGTGGGGGTTGGTCTCTTTTCCCAGGCAACTGCCAGCAAGACAAGAGGGCATGGTCTCACGTTGTGCCAGGGGAGGTTTAGGCTGGATATTAGAAAGAAGTTCTTTACGGAGAGGGTGATCAGACACTGGAATGGGCCGCCCAGGGAAGTAGTGGATTCTCCGTCCCTGGAGATATTTAAAAAGAGACTGGATGTGGCACTTAGTGCTATGATCTAGTAACCGCAGCGGTAGTGGATCAAAGGTTGGACTTGATGATCTCAGAGGTCCCTTCCAACCCAGCCGATTCTATGATTGACCCATAACTCTATCCAATACAGGTAAGGCAGTTCCTTTGGGTCGTAACAGACTATTCTGTCATCTTTTTTTTTTGCACAGGTGGTATTGTGTCCTATTGTGAGTACACATCCCTACCACTGATCCTTTACAGTCATACACAGTATGATAGATCAGAGTTTGTGACACTAATCTCCCTCTACGGGTAGTGGTTACACATTGACTGCAATTTGTGGCCAAGGTGGGTGCTAGTATCCCCATCAAAATAAAAAAGGGTCCGGTAGGGATCATGTCGCTCAGTGGTCACAGCCCAGAGGGGTTGCAGCCCTCGGCAGACCTTCTTCAACTGCAGCTTCAATGTCCCATCCAGTCTTGCCCCTTTTCCTATGATGGGCTAAATCAAGGAGCTCAAGATATTTTTAATTTTGCTCCTACCTTCACCTTATGGCATTCATCACCTGTGCTTCCACTCCCTTTTTCCCTTCCGCTGTTTCTTTAAGATATTATTTGCTTCCCTTTTAATAAAATTTCAATAGGTACCCAAATTTCTGGAGTCGCTATATGAAATTCCCCAATTATTTATCTGCTTAGGTTCTTTGCCGTGTAATCTTCGGTTTCCCAGGCTGAGAGGTGATCTTCCACTCTTTTACTGGTCCTTTAACCCCGGAGGCGTGAGTCCATCCTTTCTTGGCAGTGCGGACAGCAGTATCTGTAATTAATAAGACAAGAAGAAGTCCTTCCCAGAGAGGAGATAAGCTTTCTTTATTCCACGTTTTTATCAAGACCTGATCACCAGGTTGAAATTGATGTATTGCAGATCCCAAGGGGAGTGGTTGCACCAACTTTCTCATTTCCCTTAACTCACTTAACCGTCTTCCCAAAGTTTCTATGTATTTTCTGATGCTTTTATTCTCTGTTATATCGTATTCTATTGGCATTCCCTGACAATAAGGCATTCCATATAACATTTCCTATGGTGACAATTCAGTTTCGCTTTGTGGGGTTTTTTGTATATTTAAAGGTGCCAATGGTAAACACTTTGTCCTAGGCATTTGAGTTTCACCCATTAATTTTGCCAATTGTTGTTTAATGGTTTGATTCATTCTTTCCACCCTCCCTGAGCTTTGCGGATGCCAAGGAGTACAATAATCCTAATGAATACCCAAAGGTTTACAGAGTAATTTAACTATTTTTGAAGTGTGCCTTGGTCAGTCGATACCGTGGATTACCCCATACCTAGGAATTACACGTTCTAATAAATCTTTGCCACTGTCTGTGCCGTGGCTCTTACCACAGGGTAAGCTTCTACCCAGTGTGTTAAATGATCTACTATTACCAATAAATATTTAATTCTTCCTACTTTAGCTAATTCAGTAAAATCAATTTGTATTTTTTTAAAAGGCCTGTAAGCAATTTTTCTTCTACCCATAGCCACTTGTTTAAATACTTTCCTGTTAACTTTTTGACAAGTTAAACACCCTTGAGTGATTCGTTTGCTATTTCAAAAATTCCGATACATCCATATTGCTTAAGAAATTGATCACTCAGTGCCTTAGTTCCCCAATGTGTTTGGGAGTGTAATCTTTCCAGTATTTGCCGAGCACATGCTTTTGGTAACGTTTCTCTGTTATCTGGCAATACCCATTTTCGTTGTTCAAATTTAGATCCAATTCTTTTAAATTTTTCTATTATTTCTTCTTGGGTATACTTTTCATCTTTTTCTTCTCCTTTGTCTGTTAAAACAAAAGGTTGTAATTTTCTTTCTCTTAGGGCTGCTTCTTGTGCTTCTTTGTCAGCCAAATTATTACCTCTAATACAATAATCTGTTCCCTTCTGTTGGCCCCTTATATGTACCACTGCAATTTCTTTCGGTCCCCTTATCGTTCGGAAAATCTCAATTATTAGTCCTTGATGCACCAAATCTTTCCCTTGTGTATTACTAAGTCCTCTCTGCTCCCATCTTTTCACAAAGGTATGCACTACTCCATAGGCATATTTGGAATCGGTAAATATAGTCCCTACTATTCCTTCTAATATTCTCTAGGCTCGATATAAAGACCATAATTCACAAGCCTCTGCTGAGTAATACGTAGGAAGAGGTCCCGATTCCACCACTTCAGGTCCCTCAAGTCCCGAATTTACTATAGCATATCCCGATTTCCTTTTTTCCCCCCTCGATGACCCTTGAAGAGCCATCTATAAATAATCTGTAACCTTCATATAGTTCTGTATCATGAAGATCGGGATGTGCTTCGGTTTGTAATTCAATAAAACTCAAATTATGTTGAATTTCTTCCTCCGGTTCACCGCAGAGGAACTGAGCCAGGCTCTGTGCTGAAGTCATCTAAAGTTCTAAATTTGGGGAATCTATTAATATGGTCTCATATTTAAGAAGACGACTACCGGTGAGCCACTTTTCAGCTTTTTGTTGTAAAACTCCCCTAACATTGAGGTGTATATACTGTTAGGGGTGCACTAAAGGTTATCTTTCGTGCTTCCTCTATAAGCAGAGCTGTAGCCACTAAAGCTTGTAAGCATGCTAGCCACCCTCTGCTTACAGGGTCTAAAAATTATAAGCAATGTCCCACTGGTTTCTTCATTCCTGACCAATCTTGGGTTAATACCCCATAGGCTCTCTGATTTGATACGTTAACAAATAAGTAAAAAAGGTTTTTCCAGGTCGGGGAGGCTCAGTACTGGGGCTTGTATTAATGTTCTTTTTTATCTCTTATAATTTTTGGTCGTCCTCTGCTGACCATCTGATTTCATTATTTGTCAAGTTCTCATATAAAAATTTAACTTTTTCACTCTAACTTTCAAGCCATGGTCTACAATATCCCAGCAGACCTAATAGTTGTCTCATTTGCTGCTTTGCTGTTGGGGGTCTTCAAGCAAGTATTCTGGATATTCTATCAGGGTCTAATTTCTTATGACCTTTGCTTAACCAATATCCTAAATATTTTACCTCCTGCTAGGCAAACTGCAGTTTTGATTTTGATACTTTCAGTCCCTTTTCCCGGAGAAAATTTGATAACTTAATAGTAACTTCTCGGGTTTCTTTTTTGGTTTCCCCAGCTACCAACAAATCATCTACATACTGTAACAATGTTACATTTCCAGATATGACAAAATCTTGTAACAGCTTTTCCAGGTCTGCCCAAATAAATTAGGTGATTCCATAAATCCCTGTGGCAATACAGTCCACCTTAATTGCTGTTTTCGTCCTGTTTAAAGGATCCTCCCATTCAAAAGCAAAATCATCTCTGGAGTTTTCATGTAAGGGACAAGCCCAAAAATGCATCTTTTAAACCTATTCCACTACACCAAGTGTGTTTAGGAGAAATATGACTCAATAACATATAAGGATTTGCCACAACAGGAAATTTGGTAACCGTTCTCTGATTTACTGCCCTTAAATCCTCCACCATCCGCTATGTTCCGTCAGATTTCTTTACAGGCAGGATTGGTGTATTATGCAGGGATGTGCCTGGTTCTAAAGTCCCTTGCTCTAAGAGCCTGTCTACTACTGGCTTTAACCCTTTCCGTCCCTCCATTGAAATAGGATCTTGTTTAATCCTGATTGGGTTATGTGGATCCGTTATTTGATCTTCTATTGGATCCATACCTATTTTCCCAATTTCCCCTTCCTTATACCATACTGAGGGGTTAATTATTTATTTCCTCATCTGTGTCAAGGTAGACAAATTAATTTGCAGTTTTTCTCCATCACTTTGAATATTTAATTTCAAGATTAAATCTCTTCCTAATAAATTATATTTGACTTCTGGAAGTAATTTGTTCATCCCCCATTATGCCTACTCAAGATATTAGAGCTGTAGGGGCCCTTTCTAGGTTACCAGACTCTATTTAAATTTCATCACCTTACTTAGCCTATTCCACCGTACTAAAGTATTTCTTATTCCAACAACTCACACCAGTCACTTCGTCCGTCTCTGGCCGGCCCCCTAGCAGGTGACACGGAAACGCAAATCGGGACTCCGCATTCGCTTCGCAATTAAATTGCGTCTCATTCACGCCCTGTTGCTCACACAGACATACGTTCAATCAGAATTTTACACAGCTATGTTAAGTTACCACACAAGGTCACAAGATGTCGCTACAGACCACAGGTCTCTCAACAGATATGTTAAAGCACTTTCTTGCTGTTTTCACCTAGTTCTTTCTGCAATTGGCTGATTATCTTCCACCGATGGAGGTGCTGGAAGTACGGCTGGTAATGCTGGAGCAGCCAGAGGTTGATTGTTTGGATAGGGAGGGGGTAAATGATCTAAAGGTTCCCACCTCTCTCCTTCTTTCTTCTCCATTTAATTCTTCTCCTCTTTAGATTTTAATGTGAGGAGAGGTACAGTAGAGTTCTGGATCCATAAGTCTGACTTTGGACAGACTGCCATGCAATATTGCACCAATTTTAGTTTAGTTTTTTTTCTTTTTCCCTTAATATTCCAATATTTGACCAGAATACCTAAAGGACTCTCCCAAGGAATACCTGGTAGTTTCCTGGATCTAATCTGAGCTTATTTCTTACTATTTCTCTGTCCCATAATGGAGGATTTTACTAGTGGCAATCCTCTCACCCTTGGTTACCTTTAGTAAGGGTGTCCTGCAGGGGGCTTAGTACCTATGACCCACCCACGAGTCCTATAGGAATCGCTTCAGTCCTTCACCAGCCAATTCCCTCACGGGAGATTGGAAACATGGTTAGAAGACCTCCACACTTGCTTCCAAACTGGGTTCCATCTCAGTCACACCCTTTCACACACACAGGCAACCGAATCCCACCCAACCAAATGATATGCTTTTAATACTTACAAACCCCGTCATCTTTGTTCGGATTTTCATGTGCAGAATTATGGGCAAAATGCACAGCTACAGACAGCAAAAAGAGCTCATAGAAAAGTCAAATTCATTGCTTGCTGCAATTTAGGATTCAGAATCTCATCAGTGAAGCTGGGGGCCCAGAGAGGGGACACCAAAAATCAGTGGGCCGCCTCCCCGATCCGGACCCCAGAGCAAGCGCTGAGAGATCATCCTGGACGAGCCCCCACAATTTGTTACAAACGACCAATGACCGAGACTCAATATTCTCTTTAGTAGCTCGATTAAATTTAAAAAATTGCAGTAAGCAAGGCAGCGTTGGGTGCGGGGACGAGCAGAATCTCAATCTCTCACACACCTATCGAAACCCTGGCATTGCCTTTTATTGAATAAAATTCTACGCATATTCAAAAGAAAGGTGGATTTATGTAAAGCGTCTTCCGGAAAAGTCCAACCTGTATTACGCATGCAGCTGTTGTTCTCAGGGGTCTTTGAGGGTCTTTTTCCCCATCTCGTGGTCATAAGACGAAGTCCTTAGTTCTGCATTTTCCAGCAAGCCCTCCAGGGGAAATGTTTAACTGAGTTGAAGGAAAAAACAAAGGTGAACGACTGCGCAAAGCCGTCTCACCGTTTTGAAACGAACCTCAAGACACGGCTTTGTCGCTCCGGTACTGCGAGTGAGTGACACCTGCAAAAGTCAAAGCAAAAGGCACACGCTGAGACATTGCCCCCAACAACAGGACGCCCACTCTGACGTCCAACTCCTGCTCCTTTACCTGGGCCTCTCATCCATCTGCCCGCCGTCTCTTTGGGGTTCCAAAATGACGTTGGCAGGGCACCTGAAAAAAATAAACACACAAACAACAAGAGATGCTCATGACCAACCAATAATACAACACCTGAGAAGTAACTGCCCCCCCAGCCCACCAGCCTTTGCTCACCTGGCCACAGCCATCTACGGCGCCCGTGTCGCGATTCGCTCGCCGCTTCTGCCTGCAAAACAACAATGCACCGTAATG
>JAAWXA010001079.1:0-11930 GCA_038090715.1 Florisuga fusca | reverse complement strand
GAGCCGGTGGGGAAGACGACCACTCTGGCTGAACAGAGAGACTTTGAAAGAAATTAGGGTTAAGAAGAGGGCCTACCAATTATGGAAAAAAGGGTTATCTACTCAAGAGGAATTCAGGAATACAGTTAAGTTGTGTAGGAAAAAAATTAGAGAGACAAAGGCACAATTTGAACTAAATCTCGCCACCTCTGTGAAGGATAACAAGAAGTCCTTCTACAGATACATCAGTGGCAAAAGGAGGGGCAAAGAAAACATTCATTCTTTACTGGACATGGGCGGGAATGTAATTGTCAAAGATGAAGAAAAGGCTGAGGTATTTAACACCTTCTTTGCCTCAGTTTTTAACAGTAAAATGGGTTATCCTGAGGACAGATGGCTTCTGGAGCCTATAGGAGACAAGAATCTAAACAGCCCCCCTGTAATCCAGAAGGAAACAGTCAGTGACCTACTGGGCTGCTTGGATCCCCACAAGTCTATGGGACCAGATGAACTCCATCCAAGGGTGATGAGAGAGCTGGCAGAAGAGCTCGCCAAGCCTCTCTCTATCATCTACCAGAAGTCCTGGCTTACTGGGGACATCCCAGATGACTGGAAATTGGCCAATGTCATGCCAATCCACAAGAAGGGCCGGAAGGAAGACCTGGGAAACTCCAGGCCTGTCAGCCTGACCTCAGTGCCTGGCAGGGTTATGGAACAGATCATCCTCAGTGTAATCACGCAGCACCTGCAGGATGGACAAGGGATCAGACCCAGCCAGCACAGGTTTAGGAAGGGCAGGTCCTGTCTGACCAACCTGATCTCCTTTTATGATCAGGTGACCTGCCTGGTGGATGAGGGGAAGGCTGTGGATGTGGTCTATCTGGACTTCAGCAAGACCTTTGACACTGTTTCCCACAGCATCCTCCTGAGAAAGCTATCAGCCCACAGCTTGGACAAGCATACTCTGCACTGGGTTAGGAATTGGCTGGAGGGCCAGGCCCAGAGAGTGGTGCTGAATGGGGCTGCATCCAGTTGGTGGCCGGTCACCCGTGGTGTCCCCCAGGGATCAGTGCTGGGCCCAGTCCTGTTCAGTATCTTCTCTGACGAATTGGATGAGGGGATTGAGTCCATCATCAGCAAATTTGCAGACGACACCAAGCTGGGGGGAAGTGTTGATCAGCTGGAAGGCAGGAGGATTCTGCAGAGGGGCCTGGACAGACTGGAGAGTTGGGCTGATTCCAATGGGATGAGGTTCAACACGGCCAAGTGCCGGGTCCTGCACTTTGGCCACAACAACCCCATGGGGAGCTCCATGCTGGGCACAGAGTGGCTGGAGAGCAGCCAGACAGAGAGGGACCTGGGAGTCTGGATTGACAGGAAGCTGAACATGAACCAACAGTGTGCCCAGGTAGCCAAGAAGGCCAATGGCATCCTGGCATGTATCAGGAACAGCGTGGCCAGCAGGTCCAAGGAGGGGATTCTGCCCCTATACTCAGCCCTGGTGAGTCCACACCTCGAGTACTGTGTTCAGTTCTGGGCCCCTCAGTTTAAGAAGGATATTGAGGTCCTCGAACAGGTCCAAAGGAGGGCAACCAAGCTGGTGAAGGGACTCGAACACAGATCCTATGAGGAGAGGCTGAGGGAGCTGGGGCTGTTCAGCCTGGAGAAGAGGAGGCTCAGGGGAGACCTCATTACTCTCTACGAATACCTGAAAGGAGGTTGGAGCCAGGTGGGGGTTGGTCTCTTTTCCCTGGCAACTCTCAGTAAGACAAGAGGGCATGGGCTTAAATTGTGCCGGAAGTTCAGATTGGATATTAGAAAGAATTTTTTCACAGAAAGAGCGATCAGACATTGGAACGGGCTGCCCGGGGAGGTAGTGGACTCTTCGTCCCTGCAGACATTAAAAAAGAGACTCGATGTGGCACTCAGTGCCATGGTCTAGTGACTGCAGCGGTAGTCGATCAAGGCTTGGACTCGATGATCTATGAGGTCCCTTCCAACCCAGCCTATTCTATGATTCTATGAATATCCTGTGTCTGGAAAGAAATCCTAGGAGGAGCGATATGAGGCTGTCACAACTTTAAATGTTAGGACAATTGCTCTTAATATTGCTTCGGACAGTTGCTCTTTCTTTTGCTTCGGGCTTGCTTTCTGGGTAAGGCGATTTTGAAGAACCAAGCAGTGTCTCTCCAGGGATAATTAAGCAGTTTTTGTTTCCCTTCTCAGCATTTCCAGGGCATGTTTTGCATGGCAGGAGACCTAAAGTACCGACCTTTCAGAAAGAGCTCCCTACTTTGGAAAAAGTTGACAGGAAAGAAATTCCTATATTCTTCCCTCATTGGAACAATTGATAAAGCTCCAAGCTATTTTCTAGGTATTACTTCTCAGCTTCTGTATCAATGACTCCAATATCGTGAGTCTGGAAAGAAATCCTAGGAGGAGCGATATGAGGCTGTCACAACTTTAAATGTTAGGACAATTGCTCTTAATATTGCTTCGGGATTCTCTTTTGGGTAAAGCCATTTTGAAGAATTAAGCAGTGTCTCCCTGTGGATAGGATTGCTTTCTCTTCTCAGCATTCCTAAGGCATGTTTTGGCTTTCAGGAGACCAAACTCCCGACTTTTCCTAAGAGCTCCCAGCTTAGGAACAAGTTGACAGCAATGATATTCCCATAATCTTTTGTCCCTGGAACATTTTATAAAGCTCCAAGCTCTTTTTTGGCTTTTCTTCTCAGCTTCTGTATCAATGAGCCCAATATCGTATGTCTGGAAAGAAATCCTGCAAGAGAGATATTAAGGCTGTCAGAAGCTCAAAGCTTAGGACAGTTGCTCTTTCTTTTGCTTCGGGCTTGCTTTCTGGTTAAGGTGATTTTGAAGAACTAAGCAGTGTCTCTCCAAATACAATTAAGCAGGTTTTTTTTCTCTTCTCAGCATTCCTAAGGCATGTTTTGGCTTTCAGGAGACCAAACTCCCGACGTTTCGAAAGAGCTCCCAACTTAGGAACAAGTTGACAGCAATGATATTCCCATAATCTTTTGTCCCTGGAACATTTTATAAAGCTCCAAGCTCTTTTTTGGCTTTTCTTCTCAGCTTCTCTATCAATGAGCCCAATATCGTATGGAAAGAAATCCAGCATGAGAGATATTAAGGCTGTCACAAGCTCAAAGCTTAGGACAGTTGCTCTTTCTTTTGCTTCGGGCTTGCTTTCTGCTTAAGGCGATTTTGAAGAACCAAGCAGTGTCTCTCCAGGGATAATTAAGCAGTTTTTGTTTCTCTTCTCAGCATTTCCAAGGCAGTTTTTGCATGGCAGGAGACCTAAAGTACCGACGTTTCAGAAAGAGCTCCCTACTTCGGAACAAGTTGACAGGAAAGAAATTCCTATATTCTTCCCTCATTGGAACAATTGATAAAGCTCCAAGCTATTTTCTAGGTATTACTTCTCAGCTTCTGTATCAATGACTCCAATATCGTGAGTCTGGAAAGAAATCCTAGGAGGAGCGATATGAGGCTGTCACAACTTTAAATGTTAGGACAATTGCTCTTAATATTGCTCCGGGATTCTCTTTTGGGTAAGGCCATTTTGAAGAATTAAGCAGTGTCTCCCTATGGATAGGATTGCTTTCTCTTCTCAGCATTCCTAAGGCATGTTTTGGCTTTCAGGAGACCAAACTCCCGACGTTTCAGAAAGAGCTCCCAACTTAGGAACAAGTTGACAGCAATGATATTCCCATAATCTTTTGTCCCTGGAACATTTTATAAAGCTCCAAGCTCTTTTTTGGCTTTTCTTCTCAGCTTCTCTATCAATGAGCCCAATATCGTATGTCTGGAAAGAAATCCTGCAAGAGAGATATTAAGGCTGTCACAAGCTCAAAGCTTAGGACAGTTGCTCTTTCTTTTGCTTCGGGCTTGCTTTCTGCTTAAGGCGATTTTGAAGAACCAAGCAGTGTCTCTCCAGGGATAATTAAGCAGTTTTTGTTTCTCTTCTCAGCATTTCCAAGGCATGTTTTGCATGGCAGGAGACCTAAAGTACCGACGTTTCAGAAAGAGCTCCCTACTTCGGAACAAGTTGACAGGAAAGAAATTCCTATATTCTTCCCTCATTGGAACAATTGATAAAGCTCCAAGCTATTTTCTAGGTATTACTTCTCAGCTTCTGTATCAATGAGCCCAATATCGTGAGTCTGGAAAGAAATCCTAGGAGGAGCGATATGAGGCTGTCACAACTTTAAATGTTAGGACAATTGCTCTTAATATTGCTTCGGGAGTTGCTCTTTCTTTTGCTTCGGTATTCTCTTTTGGGTAAGGCCATTTTGAAGAATTAAGCAGTGTCTCCCTGTGGATAGGATTTCTTTCTCTTCTCAGCATTCCTAAGGCATGTTTTGGCTTTCAGGAGACCAAACTCCCGACGTTTCAGAAAGAGCTCCCAACTTAGGAACAAGTTGACAGCAATGATATTCCCATAATCTTTTGTCCCTGGAACATTTTATAAAGCTCCAAGCTCTTTTTTGGCTTTTCTTCTCAGCTTCTGTATCAGTGAGCCCAATGTCGTGTGTCTGGAAAGAAATCCTGCAAGAGAGATATTAAGGCTGTCACAAGCTCAAAGCTTAGGACAGTTGCTCTTTCTTTTGCTTCGGGATTCTCTTTTGGGTAAGGCCATTTTGAAGAATTAAGCAGTGTCTCCCTATGGATAGGATTGCTTTCTCTTCTCAGCATTCCTAAGGCATGTTTTGGCTTTCAGGAGACCAAACTCCCGACGTTTCAGAAAGAGCTCCCAACTTAGGAAGAAGTTGACAGCAAAGATATTCCCATAATCTTTTGTCCCTGGAACATTTTATAAAGCTCCAAGCTCTTTTTTGGCTTTTCTTCTCAGCTTCTGTATCAATGAGCCCAATATCGTATGGAAAGAAATCGAGCACGAGAGATATTAAGGCTGTCAAAAGCTCAAAGCTTAGGACAGTTGCTCTTTCTTTTGCTTCGGGCTTGCTTTCTGGGTAAGGCGATTTTGAAGAACCAAGCAGTGTCTCTCCAGGGATAATTAAGCAGTTTTTGTTTCTCTTCTCAGCATTTCCAAGGCATGTTTTGCATGGCAAGAGACCTAAAGTACCGACGTTTCAGAAAGAGCTCCCTACTTCGGAACAAGTTGACAGGAAAGAAATTCCTATATTCTTCCCTCATTGGAACAATTGATAAAGCTCCAAGCTATTTTCTAGGTATTACTTCTCAGCTTCTGTATCAATGACTCCAATATCGTGAGTCTGGGAAGAAATCCTAGGAGGAGCGGTATGTGGCTGTCACAACTTTAAATGTTAAGACAATTGCTCTTAATATTGCTTCGCTATTCTCTTTTGGGTAAGGCCATTTTGAAGAATTAAGCAGTGTCTCCCTGTGGATAGGATTGCTTTCTCTTCTCAGCATTCCTAAGGCATGTTTTGGCTTTCAGGAGACCAAACTCCCGATGTTTCAGAAAGAGCTCCCAACTTAGGAACAAGTTGACAGCAATGATATTCCCATAATCTTTTGTCCCTGGAACATTTTATAAAGCTCCAAGCTCTTTTTTGGCTTTTCTTCTCAGCTTCTGTATCAATGAGCCCAATGTCGTGTGTCTGGAAAGAAATCCTAGAAGAAGCGATATAAGGCTGTCACAACTTTAAATGTTAGGACAATTGTTCTTAATATTGCTTCGGAGAGTTACTCTTTCTTTTGCTTCGCTATTCTCTTTTGGGTAAGGCCATTTTGAAGAATTAAGCAGTGTCTCCCTGTGGATAGGATTTCTTTCTCTTCTCAGCATTCCTAAGGCATGTTTTGGCTTTCAGGAGACCAAACTCCCGATGTTTCAGAAAGAGCTCCCAACTTAGGAACAAGTTGACAGCAAAGATATTCCCATAATCTTTTGTCCCTGGAACATTTTATAAAGCTCCAAGCTCTTTTTTGGCTTTTCTTCTCAGCTTCTGTATCTGAGACCCCCAATGTCGTGTGTCTGGAAAAAAATCCTGCAAGAGAGATATTAAGGCTGTCACAAGCTCAAAGCTTAGGACAGTTGCTCTTTTCTTTTGCTTCGGGCTTGCTTTCTGCTTAAGGCGATTTTGAAGAACTAAGCAGTGTCTCTCCAAATGCAATTAAGCAGGTTTTTTTTCTCTTCTCAGCATTCCTAAGGCATGTTTTGGCTTTCAGGAGACCAAACTCCCGACGTTTCAGAAAGAGCTCCCAACTTAGGAGCAAGTTGACAGGAATGATATTCCCATAATCTTTTGTCCCTGGAACATTTAATAAAGCTCCAAGCTCTTTTTTGGCTTTTCTTCTCAGCTTCTGTATCAATGAGCCCTATGTCGTGTGTCTGGAAAGAAATCCTAGAAGAAGCGATATAAGGCTGTCACAACTTTAAATGTTAGGACAATTGTTCTTAATATTGCTTCGGAGAGTTCTCTTTCTTTTGCTTCGCTATTCTCTTTTGGGTAAGGCCATTTTGAAGAATTAAGCAGTGTCTCCCTATGGATAGGATTGCTTTCTCTTCTCAGCATTCCTAAGGCATGTTTTGGCTTTCAGGAGACCAAACTCCCGACGTTTCAGAAAGAGCTCCCAACTTAGGAACAAGTTGACAGCAATGATATTCCCATAATCTTTTGTCCCTGGAACATTTTATAAAGCTCCAAGCTCTTTTTTGGCTTTTCTTCTCAGCTTCTGTATCTGTGACCCCAATGTCGTGTGTCTGGAAAAAAATCCTGCAAGAGAGATATTAAGGCTGTCACAAGCTCAAAGCTTAGGACAGTTGCTCTTTCTTTTGCTTCGGGCTTGCTTTCTGCTTAAGGCGATTTTGAAGAACCAAGCAGTGTCTCTCCAGGAATAATTAAGCAGTTTTTGTTTCTCTTCTCAGCATTTCCAGGGCATGTTTTGCATGGCAAGAGACCTAAAGTACCCACGTTTCAGAAAGAGCTCCCTACTTCGGAACAAGTTGACAGGAAAGAAATTCCTATATTCTTCCCTCATTGGAACAATTGATAAAGCTCCAAGCTATTTTCTAGGTATTACTTCTCAGCTTCTGTATCAATGACTCCAATATCGTGAGTCTGGAAAGAAATCCTAGGAGAAGCGGTATGAGGCTGTCACAACTTTAAATGTTAGGACAATTGCTCTTAATATTGCTCCGGGATTCTCTTTTCAGTAAGGCCATTTTGAAGAATTAAGCAGTGTCTCCCTATGGATAGGATTGCTTTCTCTTCTCAGCATTCCTAAGGCATGTTTTGGCTTTCAGGAGACCAAACTCCCGACGTTTCAGAAAGAGCTCCCAACTTAGGAACAAGTTGACAGCAATGATATTCCCATAATCTTTTGTCCCTGGAACATTTTAAAAAGCTCCAAGCTCTTTTTTGGCTTTTCTTCTTAGCTTCTGTATCAATGAGCCCTATGTCGTGTGTCTGGAAAGAAATCCTAGAAGAAGCGATATAAGGCTGTCACAGCTTTAAATGTTAGGACAATTGTTCTTAATATTGCTTCGGAGAGTTACTCTTTCTTTTGCTTCGCTATTCTCTTTTGGGTAAGGCCATTTTGAAGAATTAAGCAGTGTCTCCCTATGGATAGGATTGCTTTCTCTTCTCAGCATTCCTAAGGCATGTTTTGGCTTTCAGGAGACCAAACTCCCGATGTTTCAGAAAGAGCTCCCAACTTAGGAACAAGTTGACAGCAATGATATTCCCATAATCTTTTGTCCCTGGAACATTTAATAAAGCTCCAAGCTCTTTTTTGGCTTTTCTTCTCAGCTTCTGTATCAATGAGCCCTATGTCGTGTGTCTGGAAAGAAATCCTAGAAGAAGCGATATAAGGCTATCACAACTTTAAATGTTAGGACAATTGTTCTTAATATTGCTTCAGAGAGTTGCTCTTTCTTTTGCTTCGCTATTCTCTTTTGGGTAAGGCCATTTTGAAGAATTAAGCAGTGTCTCTCTATGGATAGGATTGCTTTCTCTTCTCAGCATTCCTAAGGCATATTTTGGCTTTCAGGAGACCAAACTCCCGACCTTTCAGAAAGAGCTCCCTACTTCGGAACAAGTTGACAGGAAAGATATTCCTATATTCTTCCCTCATTGGAACAATTGATAAAGCTCCAAGCTATTTTCTAGGTATTACTTCTCAGCTTCTGTATCAATGAGCCCAATATTGTGAGTCTGGAAAGAAATCCTAGGAGGAGCGATATGAGGCTGTCACAACTTTAAATGTTAGGACAATTGCTCTTAATATTGCTTCGGGATTCTCTTTTGGGTAAAGCCATTTTGAAGAATTAAGCAGTGTCTCCCTGTGGATAGGATTGCTTTCTCTTCTCAGCATTCCTAAGGCATGTTTTGGCTTTCAGGAGACCAAACTCCCGACCTTTCAGAAAGAGCTCCCTACTTTGGAACAAGTTGACAGGAAAGATATTCCTATATTCTTCCCTCATTGGAACAATTGATAAAGCTCCAAGCTATTTTCTAGGTATTACTTCTCAGCTTCTGTATCAATGAGCCCAATATTGTGAGTCTGGAAAGAAATCCTAGGAGGAGCGATATGAGGCTGTCACAACTTTAAATGTTAGGACAATTGCTCTTAATATTGCTTCGGGACTCTTTTGGGTAAAGCCATTTTGAAGAATTAAGCAGTGTCTCCCTATGGATAGGATTGCTTTCTCTTCTCAGCATTCCTAAGGCATGTTTTGGCTTTCAGGAGACCAAACTCCCGACGTTTCAGAAAGAGCTCCCAACTTAGGAACAAGTTGACAGCAATGATATTCCCATAATCTTTTGTCCCTGGAACATTTTATAAAGCTCCAAGCTCTTTTTTGGCTTTTCTTCTCAGATTCTGTATCAATGAGCCCAATGTCTTGTGTCTGGAAAAAAATCCTGCAAGAGAGATATTAAGGCTGTCACAAGCTCAAAGCTTAGGATAGTTGCTCTTTCTTTTGCTTCGGGCTTGCTTTCTGCTTAAGGCGATTTTGAAGAACTTAGCAGTGTCTCTCCAAATACAATTAAGCAGGGTTTTTTTCTCTTCTCAGCATTCCTAAGGCATGTTTTGGCTTTCAGGAGACCAAACTCCCGACGTTTCAGAAAGAGCTCCCAGCTTAGGAACAAGTTGACAGCAATGACATTCCCATAATCTTTTGTCCCTGGAACATTTTATAAAGCTCCAAGCTCTTTTTTGGCTTTTCTTCTCAGCTTCTGTATCAATGAGCCCTATGTCGTGTGTCTGGAAAGAAATCCTAGAAGAAGCGATATAAGGCTGTCACAACTTTAAATGTTAGGACAATTGTTCTTAATATTGCTTCGGAGAGTTGCTCTTTCTTTTGCTTCGCTATTCTCTTTTGGGTAAGGCCATTTTGAAGAATTAAGCAGTGTCTCCCTGTGGATAGGATTTCTTTCTGTTCTCAGCATTCCTAAGGCATGTTTTGGCTTTCAGGAGACCAAACTCCTGACCTTTCAGAAAGAGCTCCCAACTTAGGAACAAGTTGACAGGAATGATATTCCCATAATCTTTTGTCCCTGGAACAATTGATAAAGCTCCAAGCTATTTTCTAGGTATTACTTCTCAGCTTCTGTATCAATGACTCCAATATCGTGAGTCTGGGAAGAAATCCTAGGAGGAGCGGTATGAGGCTGTCACAACTTTAAATGTTAGGACAATTGCTCTTAATATTGCTTCGGGATTCTCTTTTGGGTAAAGCCATTTTGAAGAATTAAGCAGTGTCTCCCTATGGATAGGATTGCTTTCTCTTCTCAGCATTCCTAAGGCATGTTTTGGCTTTCAGGAGACCAAACTCCCGACGTTTCAGAAAGAGCTCCCAACTTAGGAACACATCTGACAGCAATGATATTCCCATAATCTTTTGTCCCTGGAACATTTTATAAAGCTCCAAGCTCTTTTTTGGCTTTTCTTCTCAGCTTCTGTATCAATGAGCCCAATGTCGTTTGGAAAGAAATCCTGCATGAGAGATATTAAGGCTGTCACAAGCTCAAAGCTTAGTACAGTTGCTCTTTCTTTTGCTTCGGGCTTGCTTTCTGGTTAAGGCGATTTTGAAGAACCAAGCAGTTTCTCTCTAGGAATAATTAAGGAGTTTTTGTTTCTTTTCTCAGCATTTCCAAGGCATGTTTTGCATGGCAGGAGACCTAAAGTACCGACCTTTCAGAAAGAGCTCCCTACTTCGGAACAAGTTGACAGGAAAGAAATTCCTATATTCTTCCCTCATTGGAACAATTGATAAAGCTCCAAGCTATTTTCTAGGTATTACTTCTCAGCTTCTGTATCAATGAGTCCACTGTGGTGTGTCTGGAAAGAAATCCTAGGAGGATTGCTGTGAGGCTGTCACAACTTTAAATGTTAGGACAATTGCTCTTAATATTGCTTCGGGATTCTCTTTTCAGTAAGGCCATTTTGAAGAATTAAGCAGTGTCTCCCTGTGGATAGGATTTCTTTCTCCTCTCAGCATTCCTAAGGCATGTTTTGGCTTTCAGGAGACCAAACTCCCGACGTTTCAGAAAGAGCTCCCAACTTAGGAAGAAGTTGACAGGAATGATATTCCCATAATCTTTTGTCCCTGGAACATTTAATAAAGCTCCAAGCTCTTTTTTGGCTTTTCTTCTCAGCTTCTGTATCAATGAGCCCTATGTCGTGTGTCTGGAAAGAAATCCTAGAAGAAGCGATATAAGGTTGTCACAACTTTAAATGTTAGGACAATTGCTCTTAATATTGCTTCGGACAGTTGCTCTTTCTTTTGCTTCGCTATTCTCTTTTGGGTAAGGCCATTTTGAAGAATTAAGCAGTGTCTCCCTGTGGATAGGATTTCTTTCTCTTCTCAGCATTCCTAAGGCATGTTTTGGCTTTCAGGAGACCAAACTCCCGACGTTTCAGAAAGAGCTCCCAACTTAGGAAGAAGTTGACAGGAATGATATTCCCATAATCTTTTGTCCCTGTAACATTTAATAAAGCTCCAAGCTCTTTTTTGGCTTTTCTTCTCAGCTTCTGTATCAGTGACCTCAATGTCTTGTGTCTGGAAAAAAATCCTGCAAGAGAGATATTAAGGCTGTCACAAGCTCAAAGCTTAGGAGAGTTGCTCTTTCTTTTGCTTCGGGCTTGCTTTCTGCTTAAGGCGATTTTGAAGAACTTAGCAGTGTCTCTCCAAATACAATTAAGCAGGTTTTTTTTCTCTTCTCAGCATTCCTAAGGCATGTTTTGGCTTTCAGGAGACCAAACTCCCGACGTTTCAGAAAGAGCTCCCAACTTAGGAAGAAGTTGACAGGAATGATATTCCCATAATCTTTTGTCCCTGTAACATTTAATAAAGCTCCAAGCTCTTTTTTGGCTTTTCTTCTCAGCTTCTGTATCAATGAGCCCTATGTCGTGTGTCTGGAAAGAAATCCTAGGAGGATTGATGTAAGGCTGTCACAACTTTAAATGTTAGGACAATTACTCTTAATATTGCTTCGGGATTCTCTTTTCAGTAAGGCCATTTCGAAGAATTAAGCAGTTTTTGTTTCTCTTCTCAGCATTTCCAGGGCATGTTTTGCATGGCAAGAGACCTAAAGTACCCACGTTTCAGAAAGAGCTCCCTACTTCGGAACAAGCTGACAGGAAAGAAATTCCTATATTCTTCCCTCATTGGAACAATTGATAAAGCTCCAAGCTATTTTCTAGGTATTACTTCTCAGCTTCTGTATCAATGAGTCCACTGTGGTGTGTCTGGAAAGAAATCCTAGGAGGATTAATGTAAGGCTGTCACAACTTTAAATGTTAGGACAATTGCTCTTAATATTGCTTCGGGATTCTCTTTTCAGTAAGGCCATTTCGAAGAATTAAGCAGTGTCTCCCTAAGGATAGGATTTCTTTCTCTTCTCAGCATTCCTAAGGCATGTTTTGGCTTTCAGGAGACCAAACTCCCGACGTTTCAGAAAGAGCTCCCAACTTAGGAAGAAGTTGACAGCAAAGATATAGAT
>JAAWXA010001078.1:0-11935 GCA_038090715.1 Florisuga fusca | reverse complement strand
TTAGCTCAGAGGAGTTGATAGATAGAGCAAAGATATTTCATTCTGTTTTACAAGGGGCTTTTTGCTCCGACTCCCCAGCTTGTGTTGTGGTAGCATAGCAATATACACACCAACATTGCTTTCTGATAGTATCACATAGCTTCTTATTTTAAACTTTCATTATGAATTATTGAATAGTTCTGGTTTGAAAAGAGCTTTAAGTTCACACAGAAAAAAAGTAAAACCATTTTGGAATGCAGGATTTAAAATGAAATATTCTTAGCAGTTACAGAATAATTCAGGACAGGAGGATAAGTCACAACATAAAAAAGAAGCTCTCAACTCTGTGCCAAATTGTTGTATGAATCAAATGAATTGGAACCATTCTGTCGTATGACCTTCCAGCAAAGCTTCTAAAACTGCCCTGATGACATTGAAACTGCTGATGCCAGCAGCTTTTTTCTGTGATACAGAACTGTATGGGTGACTGGAGGACATTGCCAGTTTGGTGGAAAAATACTTAAGAATAATGACCTTAATCTTAATTTACATTAAAAAAACTCCAGCCAGTACATCTCCCTCAGTGTGCATTTTATCATCATGCACTGAGCATGGAAAGACCCTCCAGATAAAAAAAAAGATTCTTCTGTATATTTAAAAATTATTTTTATTTAATAAAAAATACCATGAGGGGGCAAAGGACAATTGTCCCTTGTTTCTGAGGTTCTTTTACAGTAGTCAGTATGAAATCATAATATTATAGCATAAATGTATAGAGAGAAAACTTTGTACAATAAAATTTAGACTATGTTAAAAATTATTTGTATGAAGTTTTGATTTTATATGTTTTCTGACACTGATCTGTCTCTATCTTGTTATTTTTAACAGTGCAAGCTAAAACAGGGTAGGATGATCTTAAATGATATTAGTGTAATCCTCAAATTCTCTGAGTCTAGGCAAACATAGGGGTAACTCAGGAAAAAGTGGTCTTCATTGCAGCCCACCTTCCTATATTCTACTTCATCTGCTCTTGTGTGCCCTTCATAAGAGAGAAGAGGGAGGTTACATTAACAGTAAAGCTGAGGATTTTCTTGAACTCCAAGAAAGTAATTGGGGCATAGAGCAAATGGATCAGAAGAGAGATGCTAGCAGTTATGATTTTTTTCTGTTTAGCTGGCATATTTCTCCTAGCTAAATAAACTTGGAGGTGTGAGTCTATAGATATAGAATCAAACTACCTGTTCTGCTCATTACTTGGTGTCATTCTGCTAAATTTAATATGCTGGATTACAGTTAGATCAACTGGTTGCCTAGGATAATGCTTTTGTAAAAAAAGTTGGACTTTTATGATTTTAATAAGCCTATGTAAAAATTTAATCCTAATCATTTAGAGTAGTAATGGCTGATAGTTAACAGATTGTGATTAAATTTTTTTTTTTTTTAAATTTTTAATTAGCTTCAAACCTCAAATAAAAATCTCTTTTAATGTATTTGGAAAAGTATGGTCAAGACTAAGACATGATTCTTAGGAATGTCCTCTTCAGTTAGAACTTTGAGAGGGATGGAAATAGTGTGATCAGATAGCAAGAAAGAATGGAAAGAAACTGAAGAAAGAATGGGAGGAGAAAAGGTTCAAAACAGATGCCTGGCAGCAGTTTTTCACAGAAACAAAAAATGTGTGGAATGGCCTTCCAGACATGATTATGCTACGCAGAGTTACATATTGGGCTAATCAGGTGAAGTCTGGGTGTGTGTGGTTTAGAGTAAGCTTCAAAATGAAGGGAACAATTAAAATACACTTCTTCATATGTTCCTGGATATACAGAGATATTTATGCTTAATTCACTATTGGTTGTGTATAGTCTAGATTGTCACACTGCCCATCAGTATCCTCGTTTTAGTGAATCATCTGGTGTAATTTTTTAAAGTTTTGCCTTCTGACTTACCATCTGCTTGTTTATAGGTTTCTTCTGCACAGAAGTTACCTGTCCTGTGGTACTGCTTTAGCATGAAATAGAATCATGATGGTTGTCAAGTTCCTCACTAGAGAATGAATGTTTACTGGGGCAGAAAGGTGTGTTTCTTTTCCCTAAAATAACATGACTTTCAGTCAATTTGTGATCTTTGGGGACAGAGCTAGGAGTTTTTTGTGGTGGCACTATTCAATAGCGAGTAGTCTGATGAAGATAACAGTTTTGTATTTATTATATTTCAGTGAGTGGAAATCTATTCAAACCACTTTTATATACTTGATTCTAATCGATTTGCTTTTCCAATGTGTGTGACAGACCTGACTTCACAGTAACTTAGACAGTTCCTTTTCCTAATCTGAAAACTATGAAAACTTAATCTTTCCAATTATTATAATTTCAAATGTTCTTTTCTTCTTTTGAGTAGGTCAAGAGGTNAAGAGACAGTTTAAGATCCCTTTATAAGTACTATAAAATATAATATAGTAAGAATGACTTGTTTTTTACTAATTTCTGTTTGCCATATGTTAGTACCAAAACCGGAGATAACTTTAGTGTCATTAAAATTAATTCACATATTTTTGCAAATACAAATTTTGGTCCTGGTCCTTGGTGAATTCCAAATTACATTCAGATTGCAGTACAATGAGTATTTTAAGGAGGACAGTCTCCAACACTTTTTCCATTTGTGTCGATCCCTGAGGTATAATGTGAAAGAATCATTAGGTAAAGTCCCACAGGAATTGTTTTGCTCTTCCCTGAAGCCAGGCATTCAGTGGCATCAAAACCAGATACAAAGCAGATTAGATAGTGATCTGGAATTGTAATGATGTGAAGAAATGAAAATGTGTGAAAATTAAATATTTCATATCTTCAATCTGTCAAAGCAGAGCAAAGGTAGAGGAAAGGAGAATTGCAATAAAATTCTCTGTGTAAATGCTGAAGTTGGATGATTGCCCTTTTCCTTTATGTATGTTGCTCTTCCGATTTGGGATGGTGATATTTGTAAATTATCACACTGGTGTCACTCACTGTTTGCTTCTCTGCCAGCTATAAATGCCTCCAAACAATAAAAAAGATGGCAGATCTCATTTTCATACCGGGGAGTATTTTACTCATTTTCTTCAAACAAGTAGGCAAAGGGCACTGTGTGCTGTAGCTGGTAGAAATGGAAATCCTCTGCACAATGGAAGGAGTGAAATAACATCACTGGACACAAAAATCCCCAACTTTTCCTCAAGGGGAGAACACAGATCATGGACAAAGTCTCATTTTTGTCCTTTAAGTTTATTTCCAGTATTTGCATCAGAACCATGCAGTACTCATAACATAGCGATCACTTTATATTACCTTTTTCATTCATTCACCTAACTCTTTCACCCATCTGTGCTTCAGTCTTGTTATTTATTTCTCTCTTTTAAAATGAACCATCATCTCTACAAAATGGAATATTTCATAATGGTTATTGATATTATTTTTCATTTTAGTGTCATTGAAAGGCACTTAGATATGGCAGCAATTATGTCCTTATTAAAGCCTGCTTGGGCCTAAGGGATCACAGACTGTGTAAATAAATCTAAAGAAAACCTTATAGGGCCAAAATGTTTATAGCTGTGGTGGAATTCTGTGATATACATTCATTTAATGAAAGCTAGGCTCTTTGTAAAGTTGGTATCTCTGGGCTTATTATTCTGTTCTGAATATCTGTGGCTAAGAAAATATACAGTTCTAAAAATCCACCATCATCTATTATGATTAAAAAAAGTGTATTTGCAGGCAGGATTATTAGATACATGTAAATGGCAGAAAAGACACTGGAAGGAGAGAAATGATCCAAAGTGGATTTGGACTATTAACATATCTGAGACACATAATTTCAAGACAGGATTAGACACACAAAATTAGGAATCTAAGATCTGACTTTATACTTCAGTTTGGGTTTAATTGCAGATTTTTCCAGCAAGCTTGTAAAGTCTATTACTTACAACTTTTTTTGCTATGAGATTCATGTTACAGATCAGGTTTCCAAGGGAATGAAAACTTCTGACCTATTACTCCCAAGAGTAATGAAAAAATTGCGAATGCTGTTAACACCTGAAAAATAATTCCTGAGCTATCAGAAATGTCCTCTGTGTGTGTACATGCTTTGGACATATTTTACCTTAGAAAATAGTAATTTCTGTCAAGAGGGGCTAGTTATCTGAAACTGAATTCCACAAACTGTATTTATTTATACATATCAACTCCACAGAAGGTGAAAACACTAGATTCTATAGTTTAAGACTATTTACTTGGATCTCCATAGAAATTTCAGATTGCAGAACTGTGCCATTCATAGTATTACTGGTATGACAGTTGTGATTGAATAAGGTATTCTGAAAATAAATCTTTTCAGAACTGAAGTGCATATGGGGGAAAAAATCTTTATGGAAAAGAACTACCTAGTCATAACCTGTTTGGGGTTTTTTTGTTTGGTTTTTTTGTTTGTTTGGTTGGGTTTTTTGGTTTTTTTTGTTGTTTTGTTTTTGTTTTTTTTTTGTTTGTTTGGTTTGGGGTTTGTTTTTTTTTGTTTGTTTTTGTTTTGTTTTTTTAAATGACAAGTGTGAATCAAACTTTGAGAGGCTATATTCTTACGAAAATGAGGATGACAAAACAAAGAGAACAAGTCAAAACCAATGAAAATAGTGGTAGTTTTGCAGTCCATCAGCTGTCAGAAAAATGGTGCAATGAATTATTTTTGTAGTTTACACAAGAGTCCATATAAGATGATCACAAAGCTAGTGAGTACAACTAAATAAAAATCTTTTGCAGATTCCTGTGGCAAATGGCAGCAAATGAAAGCCTGGCACTGCATATGTGGTTCTTCTGAATGCTGCTTGTGGCACCCCTATTTATTAGTACAAGGCTCAGAACTAGTTTAAAACAAACTTAAACTCAGTTACTCAGCAGAAGGAGGAAGAACAAACTTCATTATCAGTTGCATTAAATCACTGAAGCTGCACTTAAATCACAAGGATTGGAATGAAGTCACAGGAGCAGATGTCTTTCTGCTTTTGCAAAGAATACTTTTCTTTTTTAAATACTGTTGTCATGTGAGGCTTGGTAGACCTAACTGGCCTTAGGGCTGGAGTCTGAAGCATTTCAACTTTGAATTTAGGAAGGGAGAAGAATCTGAACTTTGTCATGTTGATATTTGTCTCACATCTGTCAAACTGAAAAAGCCATGAAGAGTCACAGTTACTGATCATGAACTGTATCTCATTCCTTAGATGTAAATTAATTTATTTTGAAATGTCAAGAAATAGACAAGCCACCCTCTAGCAGCAACTATTTTGTATGGTAAGGGCTTGTCAGCATTTTATTATAATTCCATTCTTCAGGCTATAAAAAGTTGCTGCAAGCTGGAAGCTGAATGTGAAATATCAGCCTCTTGATAAACTTTCTTTATAGAATTTGGCAGAAATTGACTTAATTTTAAACAGTTTAGAGGTTCAACCAAAGAGAAATTTGTTCCTTTTGACCATTCTGCTGTGTGCATTACTCAGATTAACTTCTTTGTATATAATCAAGTGGTTTGTGTTGCTGATGTGAAACTTTTGGGATGTTTACTTTTAATGGTTGTCATTTACATGGGCAATACATACAAGTTTACATGCAGATGAGATTCCCCTCCTCTTGTCTCATCTGAATATCTGCAGATTAGAGTTCCTGATTGTGCCCACAAAGCTTGGCCTAAAACTATCTGAATTACAGTAAACGTGTGTCATGGTTTAACCCCTTGGGCAGCTCAACCCCCCTCGTCCACTCAATTATTTGCCTCAGGAGAAGAGAGAATCAGAAGGGCAAAAGTTAGAAAAGTGGTGCATTGAGATAAAGACAGTTAAATAAGTAAAGCAAAAGGTGCACAGACAAGCAAAATAAAATAAGGAATTCACCCACCACTCCCCACTCCCAGGCAGGTGTTCAGAAATCCCTGGGAAAGAGAGGCTGCATCACATGTAATGGTTACTTGGGGAGACAAATGCCATCATTCCACATGTTTCCTCTTCCTCTTTCTTACCCCAGCTTTATTGCTGAGCATGATGTCATATGGTATGGGGTATCTCTTTGGTCCATTGGAGTCAGCTGTTTGCTGTGTCCCCCTCCCCACCCCCAATCTGTTCTCTGGCAGGGAGGTGTGAGGAGCAGAAAAGGCCTTGGTGGTGTGTGAGTCCTGCTCAGCACTAGCTAAAACATCCTCATTATCAACACTGTTTTCATCTCAGATCCAAAACATCGCACCCTATGGGATGCCATGGCAAAAATTAACCTTATCCCAGCCAAAACCAGGACACATTAGCTCAGAGGAGTTGATAGATAGAGCAAAGATATTTCATTCTGTTTTACAAGGGGCTTTTTGCTCCGACTCCCCAGCTTGTGTGGTGGTAGCATAGTAATATACACACCAACATTGCTTTCTGATAGTATCACATAGCTTCTTATTTTAAACTTTCATTATGAATTATTGAAAGTTCTGGTTTGAAAAGAGCTTTAAGTTAACACAGAAAAAAAATAAAACCATTTTGGAATGCAGGATTTAAAATGAAATATTCTTCGCAGTTATAGAATAATTCAGGACAGGAGGATAAGTCACAACATAAAAAAGAAGCTCTCAACTCTGTGCCAAATTGTTGTATGAATCAAATGAATTGGAACCATTCTGTCATTTGACCTTCCAGCAAAGCTTCTAAAACTGCCCTGATGACATTGAAACTGCTGATGCCAGCAGCTTTTTTCTGTGATACAGAACTGTATGGGTGACTGGAAGACATTGCCAGTTTGGTGGAAAAATACTTAAGAATAATGACCTTAATCTTAATTTACATTAAAAAAACTCCAGCCAGTACATCTCCCTCAGTGTGCATTTTATCATCATGCACTGAGCACGGAAAGACCATCCAGATAAAAATTGATTCTTCTGTATATTTAAAAATTATTTTTATTTAATTAAAAATATCATGAGGGGGCAAAGGAAAATTGTCCCTTGTTTCTGAGGTTCTTTTACAGTAGTCAGTATAAAATCATGGTATTATAGCATAAATGTATAGAGAGAAAACTTTGTACAATAAAATTTAGACTATATTAAAAAATATTTGTATGAAGTTCTGATTTTATATGTTTTCTGACACTGATCTGTCTCTATCTTGTTATTTTTAACAGTGCAAGCTAAAACAGGGTAGGATGATCTTAAATGATATTAGTGTAATCCTCAAATTCTCTGGGTCTAGGCAAACATAGGGGTAACTCAGGAAAAAGTGGTCTTCATTGCAGCCCACCTTCCTATATTCTACTTGTTCTGCTCTTGTGTGCCCTTCATAAGAGAGAAGAGGGAGGTTACATTAGCAATAAAGCTGAGGATTTTCTTGAACTCCAAGAAAGTAATTGGGGCATAGAGCAAATGGATCAGAAGAGAGATGCTAACAGTTATGATTTTTTTCTGTTTAGCTGGTGTATTTCTCCTAGCTAAATAAACTTGGAGGTGTGAGTCTAGAGACATAGAATCAAACTGCCTGTCCTGCTCATTACTTGGTGTCATTCTGCTAAATTTAATATGCTGGATTACAGTTAGATCAACTGGTTGCCTAGGATAATGCTTTTGTAAAAAAAGTTGGACTTGTATGATTTTAATAAGCCTATGTAAAAATTTAATCCTAATCATTTAGAGCAGTAATGGCTGATAGTTAACAGATTGTGATTAATTTTTTTTTTTTTTAAATTTTTAATTAGCTTCAAACCTCAAATAAAAATCTCTTTTAATGTAATTGGAAAAGTATGGTCAAGACTAAGCCATGATTCATATGAATGTCCTCTTCAATTAGAACTTTGAGAGGGATGGAAGTAATGTGATCAGATAGCAAGAAAGAATGGAAAGAAACTGAAGAAAGAATGGGAGGAGAAAAGGTTCAAAACAGATGCTTGGCAGCAGTTTTTCACAGAAACAAAAAATGTGTGGAATGGCCTTCCAGATATGATTATGCTACGCAGAGTTACATATTGGGCTAATCAGGTGAAGTCTGGGTGTGTGTGGTTTAGAGTAAGCTTCAAAATGAAGGGAGCAATTAAAGTACACTTCTTCATATGTTCCTGGATATACAGAGATATTTATGCTTAATTCACTATTGGTTGTGTATAGTCTAGATTGTCACACTGCCCATCAGTATCCTCGTTTTAGTGAATCATCTGGTGTAATTTTTTAAAGTTTTGCCTTCTGACTTACCATCTGCTTGTTTATAGGTTTCTTCTGCACAGAAGTTACCTGTCCTGTGGTACTGCTTTAGCATGAAATAGAATCATGATGGTTGTCAAGTTCCTCACTAGCAGCAGAGAATGAATGTTTACTGGGGCAGAAAGGTGTGTTTCTTTTCCCTAAAATAACATGACTTTCAGTCAATTTGTGATCTTTGGGGACAGAGCTAGGAGTTTTTTGTGGTGGCACTATTCAATAGTGAGTAGTCTGATGAAGATAACAGTTTTGTATTTATTATATTTCAGTGAGTGGAAATCTATTCAAACCACTTTTATATACTTGATTCTAATCGATTTGCTTTTCCAATGTGTGTGACAGACCTGACTTCACAGTAACTTAGACAGTTCCTTTTCCTAATCTGAAAACTATGAAAACTTAATCCTTCCAATTATTATAATATCATAGTGTTATAATTTTTAATTTTATAAAATTATTGGACAAAATTTTATGAAATCTACAAGAATTATGGATGAAAAGTCCCTTGAAAGTCAGGTCTGGCTGGATTGTCTATGGGCTACTGAAGAAAAGTGAAATAATCTTAGACATTCCTAATGCTATTTTTATATAAACAATATAAAATAGTCAGCATACATGATGGTGTAGCTGTTGCATTATGGACAGTTGTCCTAGCAGGCACATGTGCTGTCATTCAAAATTCATACCTATAAATACTGTAAAATACTGCAAACAGTAAAATATTTTCCTGTATAAATCATGTCTTCCATGATATTATGAATATTCTTAAAACTTGACTGTTTTCCATTTTAAAACTTTTTAAAATTTAGAAATAATAAATAAAAACAAAATATTAGTGATAATGATTGCATGCAAGTAATTGAAGGTTAAGTAAAACCAGAATGTTGAAGTATTATCATAAGGGAAGGGGGGATTGGTAGCTTTTTTGATTGCTATATTGTATAAAAATAATTGGTTCATTATCATAATTACATTCTTGTTCATGATACCAAGGTCGAACAAAAGAATAGTAGCTGTAGAGGGATGTCATTTTACTGATTCTGGCAGATATTAATTGAGGAAATAAGCATTTGCTGGTGTTGAAAAGAGACAAGTTAATATCAAACCCTGAGGACCTTCTCTGTATTTCATATTCTTTACCATTTATGTTGACAATACCAAATTCAGCCATGGACTGAGAAAGAATGGAAGGTTCCAACTCTTCCATTTCATTTCTTAAACAAGGTAATGTTTTAGTAGAATGTGTATTTTTTTATTGTTACTTAAAAGTGTTGCTTTTTTAACAGGGAAACACTATGCTGTCTGTTAAATGTTTACATTTTGATACACTGAACTTTGCATTATTTGTTCTGNCAACCATTCCCTTCTCTGCCTCCATCTATCTTTCACGAAATGTTGTATCATGAAGATGTAGCAAGATGTGAGTTTTCAGGCTCTGCATTTCAGAAATACACAGCCCTGAGGTCATGCAGAAATCCTTGCTCAGAGTTAATATAGAGCCTTGATTCTCTGAGTTTTCTCTTCCTCTCCCTCCCTTGAGAAATGAAAGTAATGGAAAGCCAAACGCAGGCATCAAAATGTAAAGCATCAGGAAGAACCAAGTAGTTAACAAGTCCTAAGGCTGATAGAGATGTTCCACAGTGGTGGTGTTTGGGGACTCCCACGGAAATGATGTGCTCAGGGCTTTGCCCCTCCACTGCCTGAAATGATTGGGGAGATCTCATGTAACATTAAACATTTTACTGTACGTGCTCTGCGTGCTAAGGCACTGCTAGGCTAGGGTCAGACAATGAATCTTCAGGATTTAAGAAATGAGGGAAAGCCACCTAAGAGGTTAATGGGGTCTTTTCCCCCTGTCCTCTCCAGGAGCCCCTCCACTTTCAGCTTTGCACATCCCTTGCTCTCCCAGTTTGAGATTGCTGTGCTGTGTGGGAAGGGGCCATCCCTTACCCTCCTTCCCCATCAGTCAGCTGAGCTCATGGGTGATGCTGTGCAGATACCCAAGGGCAATACTTGGATGGTAATAGGCACCTGCAAGTGGAATATTCACATGAATTAGCTTAACAAATTACCCTGCACAAGGAGCACACTTTCATTAATTCCAAGCAGAACCAAAAATACTGGAGTGGTTGCTTCTAGATGTGCCAGGGCACCCCTGGATTTCATCCATATCAGAACTTGCCTGTAATGTTATATCCTGCAGCCAGGAGAGACCACTGAGGTCTCTGACCCCTCTGCTTTACATAAATCTTGAATTTACACACTGATTCTTTCCCTAAACCTTCAGTTCTTTCCATAATTAGAGCCGCTGGTGCTTTGTCTCCAGTTTGAGTCATTTCTGTTTGTTTGTTTGTTTGTTTGTTTTTTTCCAGGCTGCAGATCATTCTGCCCTTATGATCTGAACTGTATTTTTAAATAGATGAGATTGTTTGCTTCCCACTCTAAGCTTTTTTTCTACAGGGATGCTCTGAAACTTGCTGAAGGCTTGGTTAGGAACTGGAGAGCACCTTCCTCACTTCATCTCCTAAAAATATAGCACCCCATCAACACCAGTTATCTATCTTGTCGTTGCAGTTGGAGGAGAGAAGAAAGACAATTTTCCTTTCCTAAAATAGGTGTCAAAAACACCTGGGATAAATGGTGCACCCACTGGTGCTGCTCTCTCTCCAGGGGTGACAGGGAGAGCTGAGGTCCCTGGTGAAGACTCAGAGGACTTAACAAATAGTTTGGAAAAAGGAAACGACCCCCACTCCAGACAACCTGGTGTCCTTTTTCCCTTCAGAGATCTGCCACGTCTTCCCAAGTGCTTGCAGAAATCAGTGGAGCTGCTTTTCCCCTTTCCCACCAGCACCAATACCATTACCCAAGAGGTGTTTGGCTCTGGGGATGGATAGGTTGGTCCTTCCCCTCAGAGATGCTCAACAGATGCTCCGATGTATTTCCCAGGAACTGTCAGTATTTGGCACTTCATAAAATCATCCTGACCCTTCGTTTGCATGCACTGATGTTCTCGGGCAGAAGAGGGAGCCCAATCATTATTATTTTTTTTTTTTTTTTTTTTTTTTCATTATAGCTAGTACGATTTTCATGGATAATACATTTACATAAATAGGATATTTTAATAACATCTAAGACTTTGGAAATCAAGTGAATGGAGAAAGTCAGACCAGGTCCTTTGCTTCCTCCATCTGTATATGTAAGATCTCAGTCTTTTAAGGCATGATAGCCTGTCCCAGATGGAAAGGAGCTTCCATACTCCTGGCACTAGTGACACAGCAACCAACAACCTGCAATTATCATTTCAGTAACAATGGCTCTTAATGAATAAATCCTCATTACTCTGTTTCTTACTCCTTGTCATATCCACACTATTTCGGGAGCATGGTGACATGGTAAGGACCACATTTTTTCAGTCTTTGAAATGAATATATTGTAAACAGTCTGGGCTGGCTGAAAATATAATGTCTGGAAATTTGGAAGTAGTTACTAAGAAAATTGAAGAATTCTTAATTATTTAATTTAAAGATTTATCCTTGTTTTCTCTGGAAGGTATCTGGATTAGTTAATGATATACAACGCAGTAAAATAAATTTGTAACTTACTTCTTATGGAAAAAATTTAGACTGAGAATGATTTCTTAGTTATTACATTTTTACTACTTTCTATGTTTTGAATGACATTTTTGGGTACAAAATGACTTCTCAGAGACACCATAATATGAGAA
>JAAWXA010001077.1:0-11957 GCA_038090715.1 Florisuga fusca | reverse complement strand
GTCCCCCTGAGGGGAGGGCAGGGGAGGGGAGGGGGGGACAGGCCTGAGAAAGCGTCCCCAGGGTGTGGGGGGAGCAGGAAGAAGGAGGCAGTGATGGCAGGTGGGGAAAAGGAAGGTGCAGGTGGCTCTGGTGCTGAGGAAGCCTGGCTGTGTGTCAGGACTGCAAAGGGCCCAGCCCTGAGCCCATTCCCCAAAGGTGCCAGCCCTGAGCCCCAGCCCCTGGGAAGGCAGATCCTGTCCCTCCCTCAGCCCTCAGGGCTCTCCTGGCAGCACTGCCATCTGGAGATGGGCAATGCCAAGGGCAGGACTATGGCACTCTGGCACCTCCCAGGCTCCTGCACATGGACAAGGAGGCCCTGAGCCCCAGTGCTGGAAGCTCCACTTGTCTCCCTCCCTCCCCATGGCCATCAGGGACAGAGACAAGAGCCAGCAGCAAAGTCATGGAGAGCTTGGCTCTGCCAAGTGTGCCTCCAGCTTTTCCACAGCTTTTCCAAGCCTCTCTCACCTCCACCACAGTCTGTCCTACGGTGTCCCATCCCCTGTGCCTCTTGCCCTGCAGGCTCTGCTCCTTCACCCGCCTGCCCCACCTTGCTGTCCCCTTCCTCTCCTGACATCTCTGTGTCCTCCCTGCCTCTGCCTTGGCACACAGAGCCTTGGGCTGATCCAGGCTCCTTCTGGGGGATCTGGTGTTCCCCAGCATGGCCCTTGCAGTGACATTTCTTTCTTCTGCTCTCCACTCCAGGCATCCCCAGCTGCACTTTGGGCCATTCTTTCTTGCCCAAGCTGTTTCCCACTGTGAAGAAAAGCTCCACCATGCCCAAATCCACCGTTCAGGCACTCCCAGGATACTCCTCTCCTTCCCACAGCCTGCACAGCACTTAGGCTGTGCCCATCAGTCTCTGTACACCGCCCCTGGTCTTGGGGCCTCCAAACCCCATCTTGGGAAACCTCTGGGCACTCTCCATGGTAACTGAGTTGGCTCAAGATCTTATAATCATTGAATCACAGAATAATTTGTGTTGGACTGGACCTCTAAAAGTCATTCAGTCCAAACCCACTCCAGCAAGCAGGCACAGCTTGAACTAGATCAGTTTTATCAGAGCCTCTTCAAGCCTCGCCATGAATATCTCCAGGGATGAGGTCTCAACCACCTCCATGGGCAACCTGTTCCATTTTTTCCAGTACCCTCATGGTAAGGAACTTTTTCCTAACATCCAATCCAAATAAACTCCTTTCTAACATAAACACATTGATCCTAATCCTGTCAGTCCAGGCCCTTGGAAACAGTCCCTCCTAAGGCTTCCACTAGGTTCCCTACAGGTTCTGGAAAGTCCACTGTTCTACAGTCAACACCACACAGGAGGATGAAAGAGGTTAAGTAGAAAACTTGTGTTGAAAATGAGGGCAGATGATCAGGGTCACAGTGCCATCAGTGATTCAAAGTCCTCCTGGAAGGATGTGACAGTGCCTCAGTGTCCAGAACTTGCGCCAACACTGTTGCCTGTCTTGAGCCATGGCCACGATCACTTTCCTACTCGTGCTGGCCATGCTGTTCATGATAAAAGCCAGGATGTTGGTGGCCTTCTTGACCACCTGGGCACACAGCTGGCTGATACTCAACTGGCTGTCCATCAGCTCTGACTGAGGCTGATGCTGTGGATGGGCTTACAAAGTAAGTTCCATGGGGACAGGGGCAGGGTTGGCTTCAGTTGAGTGGGAGGTGTCCCTACCCATGCATGCAGGGGCTTGAAACAAGATGATCTTTAAGCCTTCCAACCCACCCAATTCCATGATTCCATTGTTCTGTGACACAGTCCCAGCCAGTTCCAGGCCTGGGAGTCTCCACAGCCACCACCAGGGCTTTGTGATGCGGGGTCTGCTGCTTGGACACCATGGTCATGGGGGTCTCCATGGTGACCATGGGGATATATAAGGGCTGTGGACACCTGGAGATCCTATTACCAGGTGAGTACCTCCCTCAGGAGTCAGCAGCTGCCCTGGGTGATCACGGAATATCTGTGGCAGAAAACGCCCAAGATGTCCATGGAGAAGGAGGTGGAAGCCTGCTGCCAGCCCTCCACAAGTCACCAAGATCAGTGAATGAAGGAAGGGCCAGAAGAGAACTTCCCCTGCAGGCTGTGGGGAGAGGGCAGCTGTCCCCTGAATCCTATGGGGGAGCGTAGAGGGGCAGATGTGAATCTGCAGCCCTGGAGCACCCTGCACCAGGATGATGTCAGTTATTAACTGAAATAGGTAAAATTTTAGAAAAAGTCACATTTGAGCATCATGAGCACGGCTGGGGAAAGGGGCAGGAACAAGAAATGGCTTTTGTGTCTCTGTGTCTAGGTATCTAGTGAGTTCCATGGCCACAACAACCCCATGGGGAGCTCAAGGATGGGAACAGAGTGGCTGGAGAGCAGCCAGACAGAGAGGGACCTGGGGGTTTGGATTGACAGGAAGCTGAACATGAGCCCATGAGCCAACAGTGTGCCCAGGTGGCCAAGAAAGCCTGTATCAGGAACAGTGTGGCCAGAAGGTCCTAGGAAGTGATTCTTCCCCTGTAATCAGCGCTGGTGAGGCCACACCTCGAGTCCTGTGTCCAGTTCTGGGCCGCCCAGGTCAGGAAGGAGATTGAGGTTCTGGAGCACGTTCAAAGGAGGGCAACCAGGCTGGTGAAGGGACTCGAGCACAGATCCTATGAGGAGAGGCTGAGGGAGCTGGCTGTTCAGCCTGGAGAAGAGGAGGCTCACAGGAGACCTCATCACTCTCTACAACTCCCCGAAAGGAGGTTGGAGCCAGTAGTTGTTCTCTTTTCTCAGGCAACTGCCAGCAAGACAAGAGGACATGGTCTCAAGTTTTGCCAGGGGAGGTTTAGGTTGGATATTAGAAAGAAGTTCTTTATGGAGAGGGTGATCAGGCATTGCAATGGGCTGCCCAGGGAAGTAGTGGATTCTCCGTCCCTGGAGATATTTAAAAAGAGACTGGATGTAGCACTCAGTGCCATGGGCTGGGTACCATGGCGCGGCTGGATCAAGGGTTCGGCTTGATGATCTCTGCGGTTCCTTCCAACCCAGCCGTTTCTATGATTCTATGATTCCATGGGGACCGGGACACGGTTGGCTTCAGTTGGGTGGGAGGTGTTCCCTACCCATGCGTGCAGGGGGTTGGAACAAGATGATCTTTAACCCTTTCAACCCAATCCATTCCATGATTCTGGGATTCTGTGGCATGGTTCCAGACAGTTCCAGGCCTGCGCTCTCGACAGCACCACCAGGGCTTTGTGATGGGGTAGGTACAGTTTCTCAGCTGTTCCCTTTCCAGATGAAACCCAGGCCCGATGAGGAGCCATGACACGATCTTCATATTCTCGTGTTTTTTAATCATATCACTCAGTTGGTTCCATTTCTCCAGGAACCCATAACATGAGTGATAGTGTATGGTTAAATGGGGATGGTGCAGCATGCACAAACCTTTGCCTCATAGGCTTAGGGCATGGCATGTGATAAGGATCTACAGTTTCATCATTGGTATAGATCACATCTCGTACAGACAATTCTTTCAGATCCCTGATAGCTTATCCCAGTGTGGGTGCTTTGATCTGTGGGCAGTCTATTTCCTCTTTATAGGGATATTTCCTATGTGTATGAAATGTGTATCCTATGTGTATCTCCTAGGTGTGTGAAAAAACACTGTACCATGTACCACGCTGTTGAAGACCATATCACAGCTACAGTTTGTAAGCAGCTCTTACCAAGAATGAACCATAGAGCAAAACTAATCCCAGCCAAAAAGTCACAGATGACATACCCTGAGTACCAAAGGTACAGCATGATTGGTTTAATTTCCAACCCTGTGAAATTTCCAAAGAAAATAGTTTGATTCCCACTCAGCAGAGCCATCTGGGTATCCTCCCACTGAAGTCAAAATTCAAATTATTCATATAAATGAGTTGAAATTTCAACTGGGCTTGAGATAATTAGCTTAAGCCTCATATTGGGCACCAATAAATCTGTCACGGTTTAATGCTGGGCCAGCAATTAAGTGAATGACAGAAGGTCTCTATTAATGTCCTTCCTCACCCTGATAAAGAAAGGAGAGAGAATAAGAGAGAGAGTCTTATGGGTTGGAAACTAAACTACACAATTTTAATAAAACATTAATGATAAAAAAGAAAAAATTATTAAATATATACAAACATACCAAAAAATCGTAGCATGTTGCACCCCCATAAGACTCTCTCTNGGCAGGGCAGCCTGCAGGAGAGGTGGCCAAGGGCTCTGGAAGACTGAAAGGCCCAACAGGATCAAGGGCTTTGTCACCTCTGACATGGCAGCTGCCTCAACCACAAAGGTCTACCAGGAGTAATTTTGTCTTGAGTGTCCTGGTTTGAGCCAGGATAAAGGTGATTTTCTAGTTTGTACTTTTGCTTTCAGCTAAGTTTCTTGTAAGTAGCTGCACTTGCTGAAATTAACAGAAGTTTCTCAGACAGTGTCTGCTTCTAGGACTGATAACACTGGATGTTTATAGTTACTGCTAGAAATTGGTATGCAAACTCAAGGACACTGTTCAGCTCTGAGGAAAACACTTTACCCTGCAGAAGGAGTAAAGAGGTCCCACCTGAACCCCTCCTCTGGGAAGGCCCGAGACAAGATGGATGCCAGAACTGACCAAACAGAGTATTCCATCCCGTACACGTCATACTCAGTATAAATTTGAGGGATCACGAGGGTCAACATCCCTTTCCTGCCCTTTCCTCTATTCCTGCTCTTCCTTCACTGGTTTCCCTGTTTGCTTCGGCATCCTGGGAGGATTCCGTCCGTTCGTCTGCCTGTGATCCTGATCCATGCCAGCCTGAATCTGTGTGTTCCTGCCTCCAGCTCCCGACTGCTCCTGACCCCAGGGTCCAGCCTGGACTTTCCCAGGGATGCCCTGCAGCCTCCTTGGTGACGTGAGAGTTATTGGGGGAAAAGGGGGGAGGAACGTGGGATCAATCTTTTCCTGTATATTTGTATATTTGTATATATTTAGTAATTTTTCCTATTTATCATTACTGATTCATTAAAGTTGTGTAGTTTAGTTTCCAACCTGTGAGTTTCTTTTCTTTATTCTCTCTCCTTTCCTTATCAGGGAGGAGAGGGGGATTAATAAGAAAATCTGTTTTTCAGTTTAATTGCCGGGCCAGTGTTAAACCGTGACATTGAGACTCTGGAATTTCTTTCTCCTTCTTGGGGAAGTCAGAAAGTGTCAGAAGTTTTTTTATTACTCATTTTCATACTCCATTGTCCCCACGAAGAGTCCTGTCCCGCAAGTGAGGGATGGGCTCTGCCTTCCAATAGCCTGGGGTTCAGAGTTTGACCTCAGTGCTTCATTCATAAATAAATAATGAAAAATCCTTGGCTTCAGAGCCACCTTTACAGAATCTTTGCCTCCCTGTAATCATGGCCTCCAGTGATCTGCTCTAACAAGGCCATGGGGAGGCTCTGGCAGCAATGGTCCTCAGTGGGGCCGATCAATGCTTCAAGGTACTTTCAGGTTCCATTGTGACTTCTGGGGCAGTTTGTTCATTCATCTCTCAGCACCTGAGGATCATGGACTCAGCACCAAACACTCCCTGGGGCTCACTGAAATACAGAGAGCACTAAAGGGCCATGGGTCTCCATGGGATATTCTTCACATCATCCAGATTTGTACACCTAATTGGAGACGTTTTCCCACTGTAGTTAAAGAGGAACATTTCATACTGTGATTAATGAAACTGTTTGTGGGAGTATTTAAAGTATATTTTAACAGATTATCTCATGATTTTCATTTTACAGAAGACGTGATAGAAGTTCCCTGAGGTCTGACACTTGTGTGGGCAACTTTACTTCTTACCCCCCCAGCCCCACCATTCCTTTCATGTCCCACCTGGGACTTCCATCCCTGGTCCTTGCATCAGACTTCTCCACTCCTCTCTGCAGCTGGAGGTTACAGCTCCACTGCACCACCTCCCACCTGCTCTCCTTAGAGAACTGACTGCACACGGGCACAGCAGGAATTTTTCCTTTGTGCAAGCCAAGAAAAGTCAAACAGAGACAGGGAAGAAGAATCGGATGAGGAATGGTTTAGAGAGACAGATGGGAAAAGAGAGATGTGATCATCATGAGAGAGCTGGCTGAAGAGACAATCAGGCTGCTGAAAGACAGGCAAGCTTTGAACAACCTGCTGCTCAAAGCAGCACCCAGGGGAGAGGCATCTGAATGAACAAAGAGTAGGAGGAGGGGACAATTGGAGAGGAATGGGAATGGCCTTTGTCTGGACAGTCTGTGTCTGGAAAGGTGACTTCAGAAATGGTCACTGTATCACCACCACCAGGCAGAAGTTTATGTTGAGGTTCTGCACTTGGTTTGCACCTTGCCCTTTCTTAGTGTAGTTGGGAGGTGTTGTGCATTTTTCCTACAGTTTTTCCTGCTCATCGTCATGCCCCATGGACCCCAGAAGAATCCTGACCCACAGGTGAGGGACGGGCTCTGATTTCCCATTGCCTGGATTTTAGAGTTAGGCCTGACTGATCCATAAAATAAATAAATAAACACACAAATAAATAAATAAATAAATCTCTGTGGCTTCAGAGCCACCTTTACAGAACCTTTGCCTCTCTGCAATCATGGCCTCCAGTGACCTTCTCTTACAAGTCTCTGGGGACGCTTTGTCACTAATGCGACCCAACGGGGCCAATCAATACTTCAAGATAATTTGGATTTTTGTTTTGGTTTTAACTTCTAAAGAAGTTTTTTTTCAGTCTCCTGTCAGTACCTGAGTATCATGGACTCAGTCCCACTGGCACCATGGGGCCCATTACAGTACTGAGCAGCCATGAGTCACCCTCATGTGGTGTTTTTAGTGTTCAAGATTTGCACAGCTAATTGGAGAGGCTCCAGTGTGGAGGGAGATTACAAAGAGCATCAAATAAAAATTATTGAAAAGTTCTATTATTCTGATTTTCAGTTTAGAATTCATATTCAACTACTATTGGTGCAGAGTGTCTCTGAAAGAGGCCTGGATAGTGAGGAAAAGCCTTTGAGATCCAACACTCCATGGAGAATATTGCTACTCACCACCCCAAACACAACATTGCTCTCATTGGCTCCCTGGGAAGGGTTTGGGACAATTTGCCTCCACCACCTTGTTACCAGTTCCTTGTCACCACCACCTTGTCAGTGCCACCACTTGTACCCTCCATCCAGCAGCTGCTGCTGGTTCAGCTCACTCCTGTCCCCACGCTGCCACTTCATCCCCACCCACCTGTTGCCCGAAACAAAGACTCAAACCAGCAGAGTGTCGGTTTGAATCGGCGCTTTATTTTANCCACTTCATCCCCACCCACCCACCCCGCATGGCACCAGCATCATCGGGGTCTCTGCGGGGAGCCCTGAGCGCTGGCAGTGATTTTCCTGTCACACAATGAGGGGATGGGGGCAGCGACAGCGAGCCCGTTCCTGCCCTGCCTGCAGGACACCTTTCCTTAGGGGCAGGAGGAGCAATGCATGACAAGTGTCCCTTTCCAAAAGCCCCCAGCAGCCTCTCTTTCCTATGGCAGCTGCTTTCTGCGCTGCCAGCAATAACGCCCTGCAGGCTGCACTTTGCATTTCCCCCTAAGAAAGGGAATGGTTGTTCTTGGTATCACCCAGCACGCACAGAATGTCCTGGCTTTGGAAGAAAACTCAAGACAAAAAGGGGGGACACCCACTCCCACCGGCTCACGGGTGCCGGCCGTGCCCTTTGTGCCTCCCACCGGCCCTGGCCCCACCGTGCTGGGTTTTCCCGGGGGCTCTGCAAGTGTTGAGGGGGAAGGGGAATTGGGGGCCAGGGAATCCAAATGAAAATATTCTCAGCTGAGGCCAAGAAAAGGTCAGGCTGTCCCACCAGGCAGTGACCTAGGGAATTCACAGGGGTAGGGAAGTGGTAGCACAGTGCCACGTGGAGGTGCTGAACGAGGGCCAGCTTCCAGCCAGAGTTGAGAAGTGGTGGTGGCAAATTGTCCTCTTTCCCTCCTAAGACCTGAGTGTCTTTTTCTCCCATCAGACCTTTCCCCTTCTGGATTAAGACGGATGTTACAGCTCCTTTGCTCAAGCTCCCAACCCATCTCACTTAGAGAACTGCTGCAGGAGTTTCCCTCTTTGGAAGCAGAGAAAAGCGAAGCAAATAGTTTACTTATTATTCCATTTTTAGTCATATAATTATTAGAACGAACATTAGAATTACTGCTTATGTTAATATGTAAATATATCTTGCTGCAATAATTGAAATATTTTTACCTCAATCCATAAATATTCGTATGTTTTCCTCCATCCCACTGCTGGGTGGTTTGTGAGTGAGAGGCTTTGAGGTGCTCAGTGCCTGGCTGGGGTTCAACCGTTAATGACAGATCTGATCAGAGAATGTGAAAATATCTAGTTATAATTATTTTCTGTCTGGGTTTAAGAGTCACTGGTCACCATGTTGGTTGGTTTGGTCTGAGAGCTGTTCTTAGAACTCTGAGATGTCACACCTCAGCAGAGTGGGCAGGGGACAGAAAGGCATGGGGTGCACCTGGCCTTTAGCAAGCCGTTTGACATGCTCTGCCATTGTCCTGTTGTAGGCAGACTGGTGATGTCTGGATTGAAGAGGTGGGTGATGTGGTGGGTGGGAAGTTCACCAGATGATGAGGGTCACAGTGCCATCAGTGATCCAAAGTCCTCCTGGAAGGATGTGACAGTGCCTCAGTGTCCAGAACTTTTGACAACACTGTTGCCTGTCTTTATCCATGGGCACGATCACTTTCCTACTCCTGCTGGCCATGCTGTTCATGATAAAAGCCATGATGTTTGTGGCCTTCTTGACCACCAGGGCACACAGCTGGCTGATACTCAGCTGGCTGTCCATCAGCTCTGACTGAGGCTGATGCTGTGGATGGGCTTACAAAGTGAGTTCCATGGGGACAGGGACAGGGTTGGCTTCAGATGAGTGGGATCATGGAATCATGGAATGGGTTGGGTTGGAACTAGATGATCTTTAAGCCTTCCAACCCAACCCATTCCATGATTCCATTGTTCTGTGACACAGTCCCAGCCAGTTCCAGGCGTGGAAGTCTCCACAGCCACCACCAGGGCTTTGTGATGTGGGGTCTGGTGCCTGGACACCATGGTCATGGGGGTCTCCATGGTGACCATGGGGATATATAAGGGCTGTGGACACCTGGAATGCGCATTACCAGGTGAGCACCTCCCTCAGGAGTCAGCAGCTGCCCTGGGTGACCATGGAATGTCTGTGGATGCAAATGCCCAAGATGTCCATGGAGAAGGAGGTGGAAGCCTGCTGCCAGCCGTCCACAAGACACCAAGGTCAGTGAATGAAGGAAGGGCCAGAAGAGAACTTCCCCTGCAGGCTGTGGGGAGAGGGCAGCTGTCCCCTGAATCCTATGGGGGAGCGTAGAGGGGCAGATGTGAATCTGCAGCCCTGGAGCACCCTGCACCAGGATGATGTCAGTTACTAACTGAAACAGGTAAAATTTTAGAAAAAGTCACATTTGAGCAACATGAGCATGGCTGGGGAAAGGGGCAGAAACGTGAGATGGCTTTTGTCTCTCTGTGTCTAGATATCTAGTGAGTTCCATGGGGACAGGGACAGGGTTGGCTTCAGTTGGGTGGGAGGTGTTCCTTCCTATGCATGCAGGGGGTTGGAACAAGATGATCTTTAGCCCTTTCAACCCAACCAATTCCATTTTTTTTTTATGATTCTGTGACATGGTTCCAAACAGTTCAGGGCCTGGGCTCTCCACAGCACCACCAGGGCTTTGTGATGGGGTAGGTACAGTTTCTCAGCTGTTCCCTTTACAGCTGAAACCCAGGCCCGATGAGGAGCCATGACACCATCTTCATATTCTCGTGCTTTTTTAATCATATCACTCGGTTCCATTTCTCCAGGAACCCATAACATGACTGATAGTGTATGGTTAAATGGGGATGGTGCAGCATGCACAAACCTTTGCCTCATAGGCTTCGGGCATGGCATGTGATAAGGATCTACAGTCTCATCATCGGTATAGATCATATCTCGTACAGCCAATTCTTTCAGATCCCTGATAGCTTATCCCAGTGTGGGTTCTTTGACCTGTGGGCAGTCTATTTCCACTTCATAGGGATATTTCCTATGTGTATGAAATGTGTATCCTATGTGTATCTCCTAGGTGTGTGAAAAAACACTGTACCACGTACCACACTGTTGAAGACCATATCACAACTACGATTTGTAAGCAGCTCTTACCAAGAAAGAACCACAGAGCAAAACTAATCCCAGATAAAAAGCCACAGATCACATACCCGGAGTACCAGCATGACTGGTTTAATTTCCAACCCTGTGAAATTTCCAAAGAAAATAGTTTGATTCCCACTCAGCAGAGCCATCTAGGTATCCTCCCACTGAAGTTAAAATTCAAACTATTCATATAAATGAGTTGAAATTTCAACTGGGCAAAAGCTAATTAGCTTAAGCCCCACACTGGGCGCCAATGAATCTGTCAGGGTTTAATGCTGGGCCAGCAATTAAGTGAATGACAGAAGCTCTCTATTAATCCCCCTCCCCACCCTGATAAAGACAGGAGAGAGAATAAGGGAGAGAGACTTATGGGTTGGAAACTAAACTACACAGCTTTACTGAAACATTAATGATAAAAAGGAATAATTCCTAAATATATACAAATATGTAGAAAAATGGTACCATGTTCCTTCCCCCTCACCCCCAATAACTGTCACGTCACCACCGAGGCTGCAGGGCAGCCCTGGGAAATTCCAGGCTGGACTCCTGGGGTAAGCAGGCCTGGTTTCATCTCAGATCAGTTGTAGTGGTGATGGTGGGGTGATCATTGCCATCTTGGATTCCTCCCTACTTGTCCTTCAGTTAAAGCCTTTTTAAAGCAGTTTAAAGAAGGAGCTGCAGGCATGGACAGCGTAGGGCAGCCTGCAAGAGAGGTGGCCAAGGGCTCTGGAAGGCTGAAAGGCCCAACAGGATCAAGGGCTTTGTCACCTCAGACATGGCAGCTGCCTCAACCACCAAGATCTACCAGGAGTAATTTTGTCCTGAGGCTCTGGACTTTCTTTCCCCTTCTCGGGGAGGTCAGGATGTGTTGGAATTTTTTTTATTACTGATTTTCATACTTCACTGTCCCCAGGAAGAGTCGGGACTCAGAAGTGAGGAATGAGATTTTCCTTCCCATTGCCTGGATTTCAGAGTTTGGCCTGACTGATCCATAATATAAATAAATAAATAATTACATAAACAAACAAATAGATCAGTACCTATGGCTTCAGAGCCACCTTTACAGAATCTTTGCCTCACTAAAATCATGGCCTCCAGTGATCTTCTCAAACAAGTCTCCGGGAAGTCTTTTTTAGTAATGGGACCCAATGGGGCCAATCAGTACTTCAGGATATTTTGGGTTTTTGTTTTGGCTTTAATTTCTTAAGAGAGTGATTTTTCAGTCTTCTGTCAGTACCTGAGGATCGTGGACTCAGTCCCACTGGAACCATGGGGCCCATTACAGTACTGAGCAGCCAGGAGTCACCCTCATGTGGTGTTTTTAGTGTTCACGACTTGCACAGCTAATTGGAGAGGCTCCAGTGTGGAGGAAGATTAAAAAGAGCATCAAATAAAAATTATTGAAAAATTCTATTTTTCTGATTTTCAGTTTAGAATTTATATTCAACTGGTATTGGATGCAGAGTGTCTCTTAAAGAGACCTGGACACTGACAAAAGGCCCTTGAGATGCAGCACTCCATGGAGAACATTGCTCCTCACCATCCCACGGCAAGCCTAGAGAAAGGGGAAAAAAATAAATTCAAACCTGGAAAAAAAGAAGAGAAGAACTCCAGGCCAGTCAGTCTCATCTCTATTCTTTTATCCTATGATCTCTGTGCCTGGCAAGATCATGGAGCAGATC
>JAAWXA010001076.1:0-11976 GCA_038090715.1 Florisuga fusca | reverse complement strand
CATACCCTCTCTTCACTGAGCCACATTGCAACATCAGTACCAGCTGCACCTTTAGCTACAAGGGCAGCGGGCCCAACACTGGAAGTTTTGACAGGAAGTGCAGTGGGCTGAGAGGGATCGGTGCTTTCTGGCCTTGCCTGCTGAAACACTGAGTTTAATCAACTGAGTGACTTCGGGCAATTGGAGAGTCCCTAACCATACCTGGAACTCTTGCTTGTGAAATGTACCCAAGACCTCTCTTGCTTGGACCACAAGCACGCTCTGAAAGTTGACAAAGATGACCAAACCTGAATCATTGCCATTATGGAGAAATACTGACCAGAGTCAGTACACGGGGCTTGGGCAGCCTGGTCTTGTGGGAGGGGTCCCTGCCCAAACAGGGGGCTTGGAACAAGATGATCTTTGAGATCCTTTTCAACACAAACCATTCAAAGGATCTATGATCTTAAGACCTTTTCCTGATACATTTGTCAATGATATTTTAAACAACCTGAGCACCTTCCAGTCCTGCATTTGCATAACAAGACATTTTTAAAATACACCTACCAACTTTTATATATACTATTTTTCAAAGTTGAGAATATCATTATTGATAACAGTCATTACAGATATTGTCTAATAATATTTCATAACATGAAAAACAACTGCATTCAAAACTCTGAAGAAAATAATTACTGATACAATCCAAGCAAACAACACCAGAAAACAACCTTAGCAGTCAAAGCAGACCTAGAGAAATAGGAATTAAAATAATTCAGAACATTGCTCCAAGACGTGATAAAAGGATCTAAAAGGAGTGGCAAATGGTAAGTTTATCTTATGAGAATTTTTTCCAACTTTGCAGATGCCATCTGGTAATTGGAACAGCTCAACTAGCTTCTGACATCTCTTCACGCTTTGGGTACCATTTGCAGGCTTTTAGTTGCCTAAGAGATACAAAATGGTTTGGTGCTCAAATTATACTCAAAATATTTTTGCTATTCTGTGTATAAAGGGGGAAAGGCTTACACTCCAGATAACCTCAGAAGGATGAAAGCTGTTCACTGAAAGTTGCAGAATTAAAAAAAAATTTAACACCGCATTTTGGAAGCTTGTCTAAAATTATGTGAATACCTAAAAAATCTGTTATGTTTATGTGAAATAGGTCTACATTTTTCCCCTTTGTTTTTGTTTTGGAAAGAAAATGGTTGGAAAACAGTTGGAGCTCTCAGAGCATATGTTTCTTGCTATGTTGTGCAGCAGGAAACATTAATTAAGAAAACAAACCAAAAAAATGCTAGAAGCATCAACTGAAGTTTTGCTGCTCAGCTTTTTCATATAGTTTTATCATACTACACTGGGCAAAAAGTTTCATGTTCTATTAAGGCTGCTAGAAATGCTCTCACATGGCCATAAAACGAGTCAATGTGGTCATCCTGCCACCACCAAAACTCTGATTTGGCCAATGAGACAATAGGAGCTAGAGCAGCCAAACAGATTAATTCATGGAATTTTCAGAAATACTTTCTAGAGTATGTCGACCACAAATTATGAGCTATATCACTGCATGCAGACCAGGTAGTTTATGGCATACCTCTGAGAATAAGTACAGGGCTGATAATGAGGGAGTTGTGGCGTCCACTTGCTACGGTCCAGTGCACACTCCCTTCACTTTCCTTTCAATTCTGAGGTTGCCCAACCTGTTTCAGTGTGCTAACAGATGTAAAAATATCCATCTTCTCCCCCCCTACCCCCACTTTTTTTTTTTTTTCTGATATTGTCCTGGTTTGGGCCAGAACCGAAACAACGTTTTTCCTAGTAATTTTATTCTGTGTCTTCTATGTAGCTGCACTTTTGTTGAAACTAACGACGTTTCTCAGTCAGTCTCTCCTTCTAAGACAGATGACACTCAGTGTTTAAAGTTACTGCTGGACAACAGTGTGTAGAATCAAGGTCACTGCTTGGTTCTGCTGAACTTCTGGTGTGCAGGGAAAAAAAGGGAGTGAAGGTGTCACACCTGCAACCCGTATTTAGGGAGAAGTGGAGCAGACAGGTGACCAAAATGGATCAAAGGAAATATCCCATCGCGTACACATCATATTCAGTATAAATCTGATGGATCACAAGGGTCACCCTCTCTTCATCCACAGCCAGCATCTCCATTCATCTGCTTTTATCCAAATCCATGCATTCTTGAATTGTGTGTTCCTGTCTCCAGCTCCGTTCTGCTGCTGACTCCAGGAGCCCAGCCTGGGATTTTTCCAGGGGTGTACAGCCATGATGGTGACATGTGATGTCTATGTATATATTTGTACATATTTCATTACTTTCCTTTTCATTATCACTGGTTCATTAAAGTTTTGTAGTTTAGTCTCCAACATGCAAAGTCTATCTCCCTTATTCTCCCTCGTATTTCCTATAGGGGAAAGACAGGGGTTAATACAGAGCATCTGTCATTTTTTAAATTGCTGGCCCGGTGTTAAACCTTGACAGCTACCAAAGTTGGGGTTTTTTTAGAAGAAGATTGTAGCTGAATCAAATGCAGGTGCTGGGAATGATGGCTGGTGGAAGGCAGAAGGACAGTCCTCAGACTGCTCTGATTGTCCCCAGAGGACTCCCTGATTAAGCTTCAGTCAGTCAGCTGTAGCAGGGCTGGAGGATGTAGCTTTGCCAACTTTTTTCATCAGTACTGCTCATTAGACATCCTCCCTTTCCTGGCCTTTACTGCTTTTTCTCCCTTCTCTAAGGTGTCACATCATGTGAGCTGGTACAAGCAGACTGTGCTGCTTTGCACACACCAGACCAGTTAAAAATAGTTGTCAAAAACCTGGGTTTTTTAGCCTGATGTTATAGAACAAAGTTACATGAATGTCAGTTCTTAACAGTCCTCCCCCTCTCCCAGCCTGCTACCTTTCATTTCCAAGAGATAGTTTAGATTATCTATTTTAGTCTAACTCCAAAGAACTGCTGCTTTACACAGCTCAGGGAAAGCTGTGAGCTTCAGCAGTGGGGCAACACTGGAAAAAAAAGGAGCAAGGAAAGGCTGGAGCATTTTACACTAATCTTTCATCAAACCCAATGTAATGCTGAACACTGCTGCTTTTAAAGTCTCATTTCCTGAGTCAGTGTGAACTAGTATAACAGAGAAGGTAAGCAGCAGAGGGAAGGCTCCACCTTCTCTTCTACACGTTTTACATAGTAGTCATCTCTCGTTCAGAGCTTTCAGCCATTTTAAGCTTTACACAAAAACTGGGACAGAGGTTTCAGCACACAGATTTTGGGCATAAGGTAGTCAAGTGTTCCTCAAGGACCATTTAAATACTTCCATCTCTCTTTCTCTGCATCTCATTTAATAAGAAATAACCTTTTTCTTTACAACATCTGTGTAGGAACAGGTTTACTTCAAAATATGTTCATGAATGGAAATCCAAATATTTAGTAGAAACACATTAATTTCAGGGAAAAATTTTTAGCAAACTGTTGAAATTCCTTTTAGATAGCATTGAACTATTTCATACTGTCTCCTGCTTCTCTGTTCATAATGTCTTGCTTCTTCTTTCCAAATCTCCAAATATGACCTCTTTAGGCAGTATGTGTGCCATTTCCATTTCTGTACAGCTAAACTCAAAAAATCTGCCTACCTTCTCTTCTCTCTTTGTACAGGAGACTGAATTTTAAAGCTCCTAACAGGGCATTTAAGAAAACAAAAATAGCCTCCTTATTGGAGCTAAAATGTCTTACAAAACGTGGGAAGTTTCTCCTGAGTTGAAGAACCCTGCATCCAATCGTCTTCAGAAAAGTGATAACATGCATCTGAGAAACAATGAAACTGGCTGTTCTCATTAACCCCATTAGGAAGGCTATTCTATAATCTCACATAGTTTGACTTCTTATTTCCAGTCTAGTTTATTCAAATAATAACCATTTCCTTTTCAAATAAGAAGCAATTGGACTTTTTCACAGAGCAGAATGGCAGTGCCAACAGTTTCTCGGAAGAAATACGCTTTTATGGAAAGGGTATAGTAGATAATATTGTATACAACAACTTCTCTGTTTTCTTTCTGTTATTGTTTTTTTTCTTGGCTTGATCAAAGTTCTTTTATTATATGTTATTTTTCTTTTACCATTAATTGGAAAGCCAGGAATAAGCTAATACATTTATGACCTTTCTGTAGTCTTTTCCATTGGCACATTATTGGGAGGTTATTTATCATTTTTCTGGGAAGGAATAGATTTGCTGTCTGTTCTCTTGGTGAAACCTTGCTTTCACTTGTTTCATTGACTAAATGTGCTCATTTTTTAGTCTCAAGTGTATGCCTTTGGTGTAGCCCTCTAATGATTACGTTTTCCTGGCAAATCAACACTGTGGCAAATGTTCATGGTATTTAAATACATGTCACAGTTAATTTATTTTTCTGTCCTATCCTGACTAACTTTAAGCTTGCTTTTACTTTGGGTTTGTTTTTTTTTTCTATGAGCACTGGTGACATGTCACCTATAGCTTTCATAATTAATCATCATTGTTGTGCTTTTATCATCATAAGCACCCAGTCATGTTACTTCCCCTTCTATCAGGAGTTTTGCAGCTTTTACAGTGAAGCTAGTTATTTAAATTCTTGCACAACGTGGAAAAAAAACCCAAACCAAACAACAATTTTTACATGCTTTCCATATTCCTGTCACATACATGTTCACGCAGAAGCTCCGTGCAGTATTATTCTAGCATTCAGGTCTACTGTTTCCAAGTACACAGCTATTGAATTCCTGTGCAAAACTCCTTAAAAAAGTTGGGCCTTATCCCTTCTCTTGAACCGACCTCCAGTTTTAGGCATATAAAATGTTTGGATATAATGATGCAATTACTTTTAATACTTTCATTAATAATGTAATAATTTTCCATCTTGCATTATAGTAGTATGACTTCTAGGCTACTAGTTAGGGATTAAGTGTGGCAAATAATGCATTAACTCTGAAGATCTCTGCTGGAAATTATTTCATCGAGACAAAACTTGATTTAACTTCTCAGTTCTTTTTCTAGCACTTTCCAACTCAGAATGACATTCATTACTCATTTTTCTAAATTAGAGTCAAAATGACCGGTCTATCCTGCCTGTCAGCACAACTCAGCAGAACAGCATGGAGACTCCCACATGTAGCCTACAAATTTTCTGTGACATAAGTAAATGGAAATAACTGTATTGATAAATAACACGTCCTGGAAATGAGCTTGTATATGAAACACATAACTATTTGCATTGTTTAACTTTATTTTTCTAGAAGGGTAAGACTCATTGTCTCTTTGGTTTTCTACAACAATTCCATCTTTCTTCTAAAAAAAACCACAAAACTGCAGTATATTCTGAGCAGTATTGGATTCAGACACAGAGACAAACTCAGTCATGATCTGCAGGCAGACGTCAGGGCAGCCTTGTTGGCTTATCAAGATATCCCTACCAAGCCTGTAAATCACAACTGACACATCAGGAAGGAAAATAATGATCAGTCTTATTCTAGAAGGCAGTTTCTGTATTTTCTCTTACCGTTAGTTGATAAAAAATATTTCAAAGGATTAGATGTTAGTATGGGTGCCTTCTGGCTTCCCACTGGTGGAAGCTGAGCTGGGCTGACACTACCATCATGTGAAGAAATCCCACCTCCCTGCTTACCTTTAGTCTCTACTGGTCTCGGTAGTTACAGGCATGTAGTAAAGTGAATCAGAGACCGATGCCAGCAAAATCAATCCGGGGAGGAAAAATGTTTAGTTTTTAGCCTGTGTCAAAATTATGATTGTTTTGCATTCCACAAGATTCAAGGCAGAAGTAACATTTTTGCTGAGATACCAAGTTTACCTGAATGCAAAACTACAGTAAAATAGCAGACGGTTCTGTTGGTCACAAAGCCTTGAAAATACTTGAAATGTGAAGTAAAAATATCTATATATAGTCACAGTACGATGTCAATATTGTCCGGCCCTCGGGGGGGGGCAGCAGAGCGGGGCTGCGACGACACCAGCAGCGCCATGGAGAGTGCTGGGGGCGGGGACAGCCAGGGCAGTGTGAGAACAGCAGCAGCAGCAACAGGAGCAGGGACAGGCTCGCACCAAAATCTCTGCAGCAGTTTCTGCTCAACAAGCTCATTTGTGTTATTGAGGGAGCACCTGTTTTGCTCCTTGTTTTTTTATCATAATTCCAGACTTCTTGGTTATTGTGAAAGTAGGTCTCATAGAATAAAAACCCCTTACTTGTTCTGCTTATGTAGCATGTCTATTAGGTTGGAAGGTGCTTTGTTTATCTTAAGGAGACTGTTAATTCCCATTGTTTTGCCTTCTTGAAGGAGCTTCAATATTTGTGAAACCATCGCACTGCAGATGGATGTCAAGCATATTATGGAAATCGGTGGTCTAAAATACGTTCATGTTTCCAATAACACTTTTTCAGACTGTATCTGTGCATCATACTGGGGAAAAATCTCATGATGTTAAGAGACAGCTTCTAGTTGTATTTGCAGTCCTTGGTGTTCCAGCACAAGTGAAAACAGATAATGGGCCAGCATATAAGTCAAAACCTGTCCTTGAGTATTTTCAGCAATGGGTATTGCACATGTCACTGGAATTCCTCACTTTCCATCTGGGCAAGCTATTATTCAACAAGTGCATGGCACTTTAAAAGCCATGTTAACAACAAAAACCAGGAAGCCTGGGATACAGCCCTAGGAATGCTTACAAAAAGCGTTCTATGTCTTAAACTTTTTAAACGGAGCAGAAAATGATGTGACCAGAATAGAAAAACACTTTGGAAAGATGATGCAAAGTATACAGCAAGGGAAAGCTTATGTCAAAATTCAGGACCTCGGTACTCATTTATGAGAAGGGCCTTTCCCTTTAATACCTTGGAAGCAAGGGTATGCTTGTGTTTCCACAGATTCTGGATCTCACTGGAATACAGCAAGAGAGACCAGAGACACCTTTTGTTTTGTCATTATCACCATCCTCGAAGCAAAAGGACTGACTTTGCTTTGACCTTCCATGCAGCCACTTGATCTTTTTCTCCTCACTTATGGGCCTGGCTGTGAAGATTTTGATGCTTTGTGTTTTGCAAGCCTCTCTGATCATTCTGGATTGGTATATAGAGGCATCAAAACTTTGAAGGACTTCAGCTAAAAATTTGAGGTTGAACATGTCTGGAAACCTTTTGCAGGGTTGTTGAGGGGAATTATTGTGTTGGGAGGTTTCATTCTGTTGATTTTTGTTTGTCTTTTAGTTTGTATCGCAGGTGTGGTTAGAACTTCTGCAAACTTCTGCGACTTATCATTCAAACTTACCAAGCCCTTGAGCAGGCCATACTGGTAAGTTTGCAAAACAAAGAAGGGGGAGATGTGGTAAGTGTCAGTGATGATGTAAGTGACAAAAAAGGACCATGGAAATGAAGCCACTTCCTTAAAAAAAGGGACGGTGAAAAATTAGTGGAAAACACCAAGAGAATTCGGGAGGGGGGGGGAAGGGTGTTGTCAGTGTGGGGGAAAGAGGACCGTGGGGAAGAGCTAGATTATAAATAGCACCCTCTTTTTATAAAATGCTGTCTCATTTTGGAAGAGTGACTGAGTCCATGCATTGATAAGCCACAGCCCACTAGTCCTTCATTAACTACCAAAGATCAAAAGAATGAATAAATTTGATCAGATCATCAACAAAATATTGATCCTTGTGATCCCACTCCGTTTTTTCTTGCTAGAAAGAAATAACAAAAAAGGAAGTTCATTCTCACTCTCAAAGTAAGTCTACATTTTGTGCTAGTCTTTTTCCTTTTTCACTTCACTTTATCTTAGATGCAATGTATGTTTTAGTCAGGCAATGTCACTCTGCTACTCACATACAGGGAGAAAATAATTTCAGTGTGAAACTTATGCAAACCTAGACACATGAACCAGGAGATTATATTCAAGGTTAAAAACCTAAATATGAATTTCATAATTGTCTCCAGAGATATAACTATGTGATGAGGAGAGGTGTTTTAATTGATATCCTAGATAAAGACTTTATATAGCTATTACCTTCAAAGATGAATATAGAACATAAAATTGTACAAAATAAAGAAGATGAGCTATCCAATCCCTTGAACAATTTCAGAAATTATCTGTATATACATAAAACATGATTTTCTTTGACTTCTATTGGCTTCAAAGTGATTTATAGAAAATGCCCTTTGCCACCTGTCATCTAATTTTCCTATTACTTGTGTCTTCTTATTGAACAGCCCTCACATGGCAGAACATTGCTATGAGACCTCACTCAAATAGTATTCCATATGGGCAATTTTGTTAAATTAAAAATATTATTTGCTTTCCATGGTTTTCCTATTTTAGCCTTGCCTGCATTCATACATTTCTGCTCTCTCAATATATTCTGTTTTTGCAGAATATCCAGGAAAGTTCTTTTTTGAAAAAAAGATAATTCTACTCCTTTTTAATCAAATAAGATAAAATCAAATTCCTTGTCCTGAAACAGTGGAAATACAAAAGGATGAGAAAGCCTTCTGAACATACATTCTGGAAAGCATAAATACACTCCTGTTTTTGCAAACCATGACAAAATTTAAAAAACCCTTAGTCTCATGTAACAATTTCCTACCTCTAATACAACAGCCATATCAAAACATAATAATATGGTACCAGTATTTTCAGTACTGTAATGGTACTGAGAGCAGTGCTGTTTAACCTCTTCTTTGAAGACATGAGCAGTGGAACTGAGTGCACCCTCAGCAAGTTTGCTGACAGAAAGCTTTGTGATGTGGTCAAAACGCTGGAAGGGAGGCCATCCAGAGGGACATTGGCAGGCATACAGAGTAGGCCCATGCAAACTGCATGAAGTTTAACAAGGCCAAATACAAGGTCCTGCACACGGGTCAATGCACAAATACATGGGTAGAGAATGTCTTGAGAACAACCCTGAGAAGGACTTGGGGGTGCTGGATGAAGACAAGATCATCATGAAGTGGCAATGTGTGCCTGCAGCCCAGAAAGCCAGACGAAAGCTGGGATGCATCAAAAGAAGCGTGGTCTGTTAATTTCCAGGAGTACATTGTTACTTATTTATCAGTGTCAATTCTAAAAATATTGTGACTTGTGATGATGGAAAAATTGTTTTAAACGGTAGCTCTGTTGTATCATTGCTAAGACTGGAGCCTGTGGTGAAAATCTGGAGATAGGTTATCAATTCTAAGATAATACTCTTCCTGCCTCCGAAGTATTTCTTGAAAAATTTAAAGTTATTTAAAAAAAAAAGAAAAAAAAAAAACGTGTGCATGGCAAATGGTCTCAAATACATTTGGTATCAGAGGTAAAAGACAAAACTTTCTTAAGGCATGTGATTATGGGAGTGCATTTGGAAATACAATATAAATTCCGAAGATAAAACATTATTTGGAAAGTCTAGAGACCCTTTTTCCTGGAGTGGGACAAAGAATAGAAATCATTCCCCTCCAATAATTATTTGGTCTGCATTCAAAACGGTATAAAATACAAAGACTGATTTCCTAAACAAATACTCGAGTCCTCTTGTCCTCTCCTCCCCATCTCCTTTGCCCTGAGCTGCTTGTTCCCCTCTTCAATATGTCAATTGCAGAAGGTGGGGCCTGACTTTTTTGGGAGCTGACACAACATCGACCCAGGACTTCTATCCAGAAAAGGTAAACTGATTTTGTATGAGACATATTTTATATGAGAAAAAAAATTTTTTTACTGAGCCTGGTTTACAGATTCTCGGCTTTTGTGCCCACGTAATTCATAAAACTAAAGATATTATAAAGAACAGCAAAATAGAATGTTTGTCCAACTTCAAAAGCAATTGTTCTGATTCAATGTTTTGCTATCATTGACCCTGCCCTCTTTTTTTGTTTGTTTTGTTGTTGTTGTTGGGGTTTTTTGCCTAACACATGAAAATGCGGGCAACGTAATTTCAATATTGCAGTATGTCGGTATGCCTTGTATTGAGGTAGTGTAAAACACAAAAGCAAACTTTATGGACATCACTGGGAACCACTTTCAGCTAACTGCATCTGTTTCTCTTAAACAGTTCTTTGGTTGCATTTCAGTTTGTTTTTTTCATTTATATTTGTATTCTGAACCTTATTAAAAGTATTAGAAAATAATGCACAGTCAGTAGTCACTGATGGTGCGAATCACTGTTCTGCTAAGCTTAAAATTCTGTAGTGTTTTACCCTACTCAGAACATCTAGTGACACCTGGTAAGTAGGTACTCCAATTCACAATCTACACAAAGAAATAATACTAAAATAAGTTATTAAAGACATTTGGCTCAGACTACCTCAGACCTGAATTCTAATAAATAAACTTTTGTTTTCTTAGGGGAGAAAAAAGAGCATTCCTTGCTGAAACTGTATTAAAGTAACTGATGTATATGTTGTATCTTGCAAATCTGTTTACCAGATGATGTCCTAAAAAAATCTGTTCACAGAGAAAACAAGTAAAGAAGCAACCTCTGCAACATTCCCTCTGTCCATTATTTTGGCCTCTTGCCAAAAGTAGGCCAGGTGGCTGGTTACTGAGCTGTGTCTCTTCTCTTGCAACCCGGAATTTACTTGAGGCAGGCATGTAAAGAGATCAGATGAAAGGTGGATTCCCGTCCAGTCCTCCTTCACCTCCATCTGTCCTTAACACTGGAGCAGGAAATACACAATTAAGGTAATACCTTCAACACTATTTCCTCTCATTTCACCTAAAATCATGTGATGCTGAAGTAGTTGTTCTGATATTTAAGTATATTCTGGAGAAGAATACAAGGGCCATTTCCCACATTTGTTAGCTAGTGTTCAGCCTATGAAGCAGAATTTGATTTCCCTACTGGATTCTGTAAAGGCTTTGGAGCAAAGTAGCAAAAATGTATTTGTGAAGTGTGAGCAAAATATTTCTCTCTTTCCTCATTCCCGTGAAGAAAGTTATGACACAGTTAAGACAGTTAAGACAGTATATATATGAAGGTATGAGCGTATTTTCTGGTTTTCGTCCTTTAAAGATGAAACAACTTAAAGAAAAGTATTTGGCTTTCAATCAATCCAAATCTGTCACCAAAAAAATCTGTTGTAAAAAGGCCAATTTTTTTGTTGCTTTTGTCAGACCAATGTACACCTGTTTTTTGATTTTAAACTGTGTAAAAAATAATAAGCTTGTGATGTTTGAGTAATCTCTAAATTATTTAAATCTTAATGACAAAATAATCTGTTCAAAAACATGATCTCCAGTCATCATCCCTTTAACTGCATGTTAAGGACAAAAGCAATCACATTAAACTGAAAAATAAGCAAAATTCCATCGGACAGCTGAAGGCCCTACACCTACACTCATCAGGAGCTGAGGTTTTTTTCTGCAGACTGATGTATAGGCAACTTATTTTTACTATGCTAGTAGGCAAATGACAGACACTTTTACGTGGCTATAAAGAGCACTTGATCAGGACCGTGGATACCAGGGTTCAGTGCCCTCCCTAGACTGAGAGATGTAAGCCCTATGCCTCCTTAAAGTAACTGCTTCCAAAATGAAAGAATAGTTATTGATGAATGAAGGATAGATCACAGTCTTCATCTCCCTCATGTCTTTCATCTTTGGTAGTTAATGAAGGACTAGTGGGCTGTGGCTTATCAATGCATGGACTCAGTCACTCTTCCAAAATGAGACAGCATTTTATAAAAAGAGGGTGCTATTTATAATCTAGCTCTTCCCCACGGTCCTCTTTCCCCCACACTGACAACACCCCTCCCCCCCCTCCCGAATTCTCTTGGTGTTTTCCACTAATTTTTCACCGTCCCTTTTTTTAAGGAAGTGGCTTCATTTCCATGGTCCTTTTTTGTCACTTACATCATCACTGACACTTACCACATCTCCCCCTTCTTTGTTTTGCAAACTTACCAGTATGGCCTGCTCAAGGGCTTGGTAAGTTTGAATGATAAGTCGCAGAAGTTTGCAGAAGTTCTAACCACACCTGCG